>VXBJ01002949.1:451-38430 GCA_013400055.1 Nycticryphes semicollaris
CCCCCCTTGGTTTAGGGGAGCAGCCAGTGCTGGATGCTTTTTGGGTGCTGGGGGGCTTTGGGTGCCCCACAGAGAGCGGGCTGGGGGCTACAAAACGAGGTGCCAGCCACGCTGCCAACCCTTTCCCTCTGCCAAAGCAGCGCTGCCAGGGCCTTTCCAGGGGGGGAGAGTTAATTAGTAGGGGTGCTAATAAAGCTGAATGACCTCAGCTGGGGTGCACCCAGTGCTCAGGGCACCTATTTAAGCCCAGCCAGGGCTGTGCAGGGATGGGAATCTATCAATTCATGGTACCTGTGTGAGCACCTGAGACCGTAAAGGACCATATGTCTGCTGAGCTCCCCCCATCCATCCCCTCTGGGACCCCTAGGGTGGGCGCAGGCAGCACCTTTAGGGTGGGCACAGCCCTTTTCTCCCATCCCGAGGGACCCTCCCCACCCTGAGGGTGGGATGTGACAGGCACGGAGCAAGAGCATCATCTAGGTTGGGTTTTTTTGTTGTTGTTTTACTTTTTGGCGGTACATCCTGCGCGGTCCGGGGCAGCGCTCAGCCCCTTCCTGCCCGCTGAGGAGGAGGAGGAGGAGGAGGAGGGAGGAGGAAGCTGAGAGCTGCGAAGGTGGAGGAGCTCAAGGCCCGCTTGCTCTGCATGGAGGTGGCCCCATGGCTTTTCTCCGGCGGTTTTTTGGCTTTTCGGAAAAGAAGAAGCCGCCGAGGAGGTACGAGCACCTCAGGCGGGACGTCGACCCCGAGGAGGCCTGGCTGGTGCTGGGCGAGCTGGGCGACGGCGCCTTCGGCAAGGTCTTTAAGGTAGGAAAACACCCTAAAACCCCGCCAGCACCCCTGAGGGCTTTACAAATGCTTTTTTGATAGTTTTTTATTGGTGCTGCCTCCCGTCGCGTGCAGCTTCCGGCGTGCAAGAAGCTAAAAAGCCGCTAAACAGCCCCAAATTTCTCCCAGAGGATGGCGAGGTCCTGCCCAGGTCCCTGACCTTCGGCACAGGGAGAGCCACCGGTTCCCGGTGCTGGCCCATTTGCCGGTGGGAGTTTGGCCCCTTGGTTGGAGCAAGAGGGTCGAGACGGGGATGTTTTTCTCTGAAAACCCTCGGTGCAGGGCCCGAGCGCGACAGGAAACCCAAATTTGCTGCTCCTCAGACCCGCGGCAGCAGCCGCCTTCCGGCACCGGGGGCTGGTGGCCCACGGCAACGATGGGACAGGGGTAGGGGGTGGGGGGACAGAGCTGGGCTTGCAGTGCCCAAACCCATCTCCTCTCCTCTTTCCTGTGTTTTTGGGGCGACTGGATCCCTCGGCATCACTTGAGGGGGTTGGGGTTTCCCCACCGAAAGGTCTCTGCAGGGTGAGGGGGGATGTGTGTTGCCGAGCCCCCCTGTGCCGATGCTGGCTGTGGCTGTGCCACGGGAGCTCTACTGTATCCCTGGGAGGGTGTAGTTCTGCTTGGAGGGTTTGGGGGATACGGTGGGATGCTCCAGGACCCAAACACAGGGGTTTGGGATACAGTGGGATGCCCTGGAACCCAACCAGGTAGGTCTGGGGTACAGTAGGATACTCCAGGACCCACCCAGAGGGTAGGGGATATGGTGGGATGCTCCAGGACCCACCCAGAAGGGTTTGGGGTACAGTAGGATGCTCCAAGACACACACACAGGGTTTGGGATACAGTGGGATGCCCTGGAACCCAACCAGGTAGGTCTGGGGTACAGTGGGATGCTCCAGGACCCACCCAGAGGGTCTGGGATACGGTGGGATGCTCTGGAAGCCAAGCACAAGGTGGCATGGCCACACCAGGAGCAGAAGGGTTTGGGATACGGTGGGATGCTCTGGGACCCACCCAGAGGGTTTGGAGATACGGTGGGATGCTCTGGGACCCACCCAGAGGGTTTGGAGATACGGTGGGATGCTCTGGGACCCGCTCAGGGGGGTCTGGGATACAGTGGGATCCTCCAGGACTGGGTGCAGAAGGTTTTGGGATGCTCCAGGAGCCACCCAAAGCATTTGGGATACAGCAGGACGCTCCAGGACTCACACGCAGGGGTGGCACGGCCACCCCAGGGCCACCTGCACATCAGCCCCACGCACAGGGTGGCTGCACATCCCTCTCCTCCCTGCCTCTGGGGACAGTGAGGTCCCCCCCATGTCCATCCCTGGGGTTTGGCTTGGTGGCACCAAGCACCCAAGGAAGGGGAGTGATGAGTCCAAGCTCCCCCCCTCACCAAAAATTCTGGGGCTGCTCCTTTTGTACCCCATGAGCCCCCCACGAAACCTCTTTCCCCCCCCAACCCCAGGCACAGAACAAGGTGACAGGGGCCTTGGCAGCCGCTAAGGTGATCGAGACCCCGAGCGAGGAGGATCTGGAGGACTACGTGGTGGAGATTGAGATCTTGGCTTGCTGTGACCACCCCAACATCACCAAGCTGCTGGATGCGCTCTACTGGAACGGGCAGCTCTGGGTGAGCTGAGGAGGATGCTGTTCCCCCCACCCTACACCCAACCCTGGGGTCCCACCACCTTCTTGTGGGGGGACACACACGCTCTGGAGGGGACATGCTTTCAGAGCAGGCTGGGAAAAACTCTCCCTGCAGATCCTGGTGGAGTTTTGTCCTGGAGGGGCTGTGGATGCAGCTATTTTGGGTAAATGAATGTGTTTTTCTTTCCGGCTGGTGTGTGGCCATGGGAGGGGTTGGGGATGGGATCGCCCAGTATCACATCCAGCGTCTCCAGGAGGGAGGATGGGTTGGGGTGTATCTTCCTCTGGGTTCCTCTCCCTCTCTCACCCCTTCTCCACACCCCGGGTTGGTGGTGGGGTGCCGGTCAGGAGGGGTCGTTAGCGGCGGGGTTCGTTTGCGCTAATGGCAGAGCTGGAGAAAGGGCTGACGGAGGAGCAGATCCGGGCGGCGTGTAAACAGCTGCTGCTGGCGCTGCAGTACCTGCACGGCTGCAAGATCATCCACAGGGACGTGAAGGCTGGCAACGTCCTGCTCACCCTGGACGGGGACATCANCCCGCTGTCCCTGCAGGTCCTCGCAACGCTCTCCTCAACGCCAGGAGCACCTCAAGAAACCGGACCTTTCCTCTTCCGGCCGCCACTGTCTCCAGGGTGGCCTTCTCAGTGGCATGGGGAGGACGTGTGGGGTGTCGGTGGGTGCAAGCCCTCCTGGGGGTAGCGTTGGAAGAGCTGGGGTTGAATCTCACATCTTCTGCCTGTAGGGTTGTCTCCAGAGGGTTTGCCCAGCCCGTCACGGACTGGACCTCTTCCCCTCTCCCATGCACAGGATGGCCCCAGAGGTGGTGCAGTGTGAGACGTCCAAGGAGAGCCCCTACGGCTACAAGGCTGATATCTGGTCACTGGGCATCACGCTGATTGAGATGGCTGAGATGGAGCCCCCCTACCACGAGCTGAACCCCCTCCGGGTGCTGCTGAAAATCGCCAAGTCCCAGCCGCCCACCTTGCGTCACCCCAAGAGGTGGTGAGTCCCCGTGTGGAGAAGTCACTCCAGCATTAGTGACAACGGGAGAAGTGGTCTCATGGGGTAGATCCTGCTTGAAGCCATGTGTGGGCACCTGGGGTGGGCTCCTGGACCATAAGTGGTGCTGGTCATGATTCCTCCAAGCCCAGCTCCCGAGGTGGTTCCCATCACACCGGCTTTGCCCGCAGAAGGTGACACTGGTGGGTAGCACCAGGGTGGGGACCTCCTGCCAAGCTGCTATCTGAGCTTGGGTGTCCTGAGCATCACCCCAAGGTCTGTGGGGTCCGTAGTGGTGGTGACAAGGAGCTTCTGGCTCTGTGCTCACAGGGATCATCCCACAGGTCTGAAGACTTCAAGGACTTCCTGAGGAAATCCTTGGAGAAGAGCCCCGAGGCGCGGTGGTCGGCCACCCAGCTCCTGCAGGTGGGTAGCACCCACCAGCAACTCTCTGGGGTGGTGGGACCCATCCCTGGTGCTGGCCCCACTCAATTCCCTTGCTCCCACCCAGCACCCCTTCGTGGCAGGCATCTCCGACAAGCGGCCGCTCCGGGAGCTGGTGGCCGAAGCCCGAGCTGATGTGCTGGAGGAAGAGGATGAGGAGGAAGGTCCAGTCCTCTTGGTGCGTGAGTAGTGGCCAGCTGGAGTGCAAGTTCCTTCCAATCCTTTCCACGAGCTTGCTGAGCCTCACCTCTTCTCTTGTTGTCCACCCCACAGCCTGGGCAGGAGAGTGGAGAGTCCTCCTGCCCCCCAACCCCAGGGGGTTCCCTGGAACATCAGCCCCTGGATGCAGCGGAGAGAGTCAACGAGGAGCCAGGCATCCCATCTGACATCCAGGTGGTGGCAGAGCCCAGGACCAAGAGAGCAACTGACTTCTTGAAGCAAATGAGGAGAAGGTCTTCGCCTGAGTCCATGGGCTCCACGAGGCTCAGTGTGAAGAGGTCCTCTGAGTTTCTGAAGCTGATGCGGCGCAGGTCATTTTTTGGAGGGATGAAGTCCCAAGAAACAGCTAAGGAGCAGCATGGGGCAGAGCCAAGTGGGTTGGAGACTACGTTGCTGGCTGCTCCTCAAGGGACACCAGTCGCAGCAGAGGCAAGAGGAGAAGTGCAAGGGTGTCGAGAAGAGGAGACCAGCCCTCTGGGGAACCCCTGCAACGTGGCTGAGCTCCCCTCAGGACCACAGTGGGCAGGAGACTTTGCTGAACTACAGGAGCTGAAGGTAGAGCAGGTGGGAGCCAAGGCAGAGCCCCAGGAAGAAAGCCAACGTGCTAACCCATCACCGGTGGCCGAAATGTCCATGGAGGGACAACTTGCAGCCCAACCACACCTTGTTTTGACCCCCAAAATTGATATAAAAAGGGAGTCAGGCAGAGACCCTACTTGTAACTCGCTGGCCCTGCCTGTACCCACTGATGGGGACTGGCACAGAGGCTTGGTTGTGGGGCAGCTGGTGGCAGCCCTGGACTTGTGGACCATGGGGACCAAATCCCAGAGCTTCAAGCCACTGGCAGAGCATCAGCGTCAGGTTACTCGGTCATTGCTATATATGAAGGTTGAGACAGGCTCCAGCAGGGCTGAAGATGGCTTTGGGAAGGATGGTGATGGATCAGGGAGGGCACCCATGGGACCTAAGGGTGATGGAGAGACTGAACAGGTTGAGGTTGCTTCCAGCAGGGCTGAGGATGGCTTTGTGAAGGACGGTGATGGATCAAAGAGGACACTCATGGGACCTGAGGATGCTCAGGACACTGTGCAGGCTGAGGTTGAGGTTGGCTCCACCAGAGATGAAGATGGTTTTTGGATGGCTGGTGATGGAGCAGGGAGGGGACCCATGCTACCTGAGGAGGGTGCTGAACAGCCTGGGGAGACTGAGCAGGTTGAGGTTGGTTCCACTGGGGCTGAAGATGGCTTCGCGGAGGATGGTGATGGAGCATTGAGAGGACCCATGGGTGCTGGAGAGCCAGGGCAGCCTGAGCCAGTGGAGGAGAGGGTGCCATGGGGTGAAGAATCACTGATGCCCAGTGTGACAGAGGAGGTAGTGGTGGGGTCAGAGGTTCTCAAGGGGTGGCAGGAGCCCCCAACTGGAGAGAGGAACAATGGGAAGAGAAACTCAGCCACGTGTGAGCCCATCACTGACCCCCCAGACCTGTCTGGGCAGGAGGTGGGGAGGAGTGAGGAAGAAGCCACAGATAACTCTGAAACTGGGGTGGAAACTTCTCCTGAGGAAGTCCTGGTGCCAGCAGAAGTGAAATTGGAAGAGGATGTTGTAAAAGGGTGTTTGATTGGAGACCATAACCCAGCTGGAGATGCAACCAGCTCAGGGAAAGTGAAGCTGGCAGGAGAGGAATCTGAGGGAGCCTCTGCAGCATGTGCAGGAGAGGGACCTGCAAGAGAGGAGGCTCAAAATTCAACAGAGGATTCATCCTCCATGGAGATCCCAGAGCCTGTTGAAGAAGGAACAGAAGAGAAAGAGGAAAACAGCCCCAGAGACAACCAGCCAGAAGCTGCTCATGGGAATGTCCGGAAAGGACAAGATGGAAATGATGGAGAGCTTGGAGAAGACAGGGTGGAGGTTGCTCCAGCTCCTGAAGGGCCATCAAAGGATGGACCTGGAGAGGAGATGGGTGGCTTGGAGGGTCACAGAGCAGCGCCAGAGCCCCAGGAGGCCCTTGGTGGACATCCAAAGGCTACAAAGACTACGAGCTTTGACACTACCCTTGTGTGCACCTCTTCCCAAGCAGAGGCTAAGTGGAAAGCAGGGAACACACCAGATCCATCCATCACATCGAAGCAAGGAGAGGAGCCATCCCCTGTGGAAAACCCTGCAGATGTACAAGAAGGTCCAAGTGTCCTCCCTGCAGCAGCGCAGCCTTTCCCCTCTGCCGGGGAAGCCCAGCAGGTAATATGGCCAGGTGAAGCTGCCACCTCTTTCATGGGTTTCATGTTGGGTTTACGTAGTTTTTTTGGACCATCTGAGCTTGAACTGTTGCTCCTGGTCACAGGAACCCACCTTGCTCCAAAGGACAGTCAAGAAAACCCGGAGGTTTGTTGTAGATGGGGAGGAGGTGAGAGTGACGACAGCCAGGACCATCGGCAAGGCTGGGGCAAGGGATGAGATGGTGCGCTCGGCTCGGTGAGTGATGCCAGTAGTCGGGGGGGCCACCAGGTGTCTCCCACCCATTTCTGGACAAGGAGGACCAGGAGCAAAGGGGAGAGGGTGAAGGAGGGAGGATGGGTCTGTTGGGGTCCTGCAAAGCACAAGTGCTTGGAAAAAACATTGGTGTCTTTGGCGAGGGTCTGCTCCAGTAGGAGGGCACGAGCAAACCCTTCCCTGCATCCTCAGGGCTGTGCTGTAGGGACACATGAGGAGCCAAATCGTTGCCCAGCCCCACATGTGATGTGTCCAGCAGGCAGCTGAAGGAAAGGAGAGGGGAAGGTCTTCTCCCATAAGCTCTCACGTCACTCAAGGAGAGTAGGAAAGGCTGGAGGGGCCTCAGCGCATCAGCTGAGTGTGGGTCACCCATCTTCCTTCTTGCTGGAGAGAGTCTTCTCCTTGAAGTTGTACCAGGGCTGAGCTGCTCCTTTCCATTAGCCACCTAGAAGTCAGCCATCCTGGGAGAGGAGAGAGGTGTCTCCAGGGCCACCTTCGGGCCCCCTTCTCACCCCGATCCCCCAAACCTTTAGGCGCCAGGAGCTCCGTGAGCTGCGAGTGCTGCAGAAGGAAGAGCAGCGAGCTCAGAGCCAGCTGGAGCAGAAGTTTCACCAGCAGCGGGAGCAGATGTTTCGTCACATCGAGCAGGAGATGATGGTAACCGGACCATCATCCCTTGGTGCCATGACGCGGTCAGAGAGGGAGGTGCAAGGGGATGGTGGGGGTCCCACCGCGGGAGATGCCAGGGTCTAAGGGTGGGTTGGGTTGCTTTGGTGGCCACTTCTGGTCTCTGCAGCCCTGTTAACCATACCTGCATGGCAGAGCAAGAAGGAGTTTTACGACCGGGAGGTGGAGAGCTCAGAGCGGCGCTACCGGCAGCTGAAGGACCGTCAGGAACTCGAGTACACGGCCAGGCTGCAAGAGGAGGCCAAGCGCCTCAAATCCCTCCAGGAGAAGGAGTGTGAGAGGAGGATGCAAGAGCTGAAGGGCGATAGGAAAGAGGTGAGGGGCTGGAGCAAGTGCTGGCTCCCTCAGCCGTGTCCCCAGGCTCCTGGGGACATCACTCCTGGGTGCTGGGACCAAGCTCCTCCATTGCTGACCACAGGAGCAGCGGTTCCTGCAGCAGCAGCAGGAGGAACTCAACGCAGCCCTGCAGAAAGTTGTCCAGGACCACAAGAAGAAGATGACATCCATTGATTGGGAGTACATCAGCAAGATCCACAGCCTCAGGAGAGGTGCAGTGGGTTGAGAGGAGGAAGATGAGGATGAAGTGGTTTTGGGGAGGGGAGCAGAGGGTCTGGCTGGGGGGGGTTTTGGAGGTGGGTCATGGTGCTGTGGTCTTGCCCGGCAGCCCGTGAGTCGGTGGTGTGGGGCATGGAGCAAGGGCACCTGCAGGAGAAGTACCAGCTCTTCAGGCAGCAAGTGAAGGACCAGCACGCCCTGCAGAGGCAGCAGCTCCGCAAGCGCCACGAGAAGGTAAGGTGGGAACCACTGGCCGTGGTCCCCCAGCCCTGCCAGGGTTCCCACCTCTCTCCTTGGCTCATCTCCTGCCCCTTTCCCAGGAGAGGGAAAGGATGAACCGCTTCCACCAGCTCTTGCTGGAGGATCTGAAGAGCCAGCAGGCGCAGGAGCGGGCTCAGCTGCTGAAAAGCCAGCGCTGCAACGCCAAAACCCGCCTGGCCCTCTTCAAGGACAACCTGAAGATCCAGGAGACCAACGGGGCCAAGCAGAGGGAAAAGGCCAAGCAGGTAAGAGGACGCATCCGGGGTCAACGAGGTCGCCCAGCACAAAAATAGGGACAAAGTCCCCAAGGAGCTGTTTCCCCCCTGCCCCGGCAGTTTGCGCAGCAGGAGGAGAGGCGGCAGCGAGCGGAGGCGCAGCAGCAGCAGGAGCAGCAGGCGCAGCAGCAGCAGCAGTTGCAGCAGCAGCAGGCTGAGAGCCTGGCAGAGCTGGAGCAGATGCAGGTACTGGGGGATGGCAGCAAAACTCTCCACTCCCAGGGGACTCCATCTCTCCTCCAGCACCTTCCTTCCCTTTTCCTCCTCCTCTCCTCTTCCCAGAGCGAGAAGATGAACCTCTTGGCAGAGCAGGAGAGGAGGCAGCTGGGGCGGCTGGACCAGGAGCACGCCATGGAGCTCAGCGAGTGGAAGCAACGGCTGGCTACCCGCAAGGAGGTGAGTGGTCCCGTGGTCCAAACCATCATCCTTCCCAGCTCGTGGAGGGCTGCTCTCCTCCGTGATGATACCCTACAGCGCGGAGCACGGGCCATGGTGGTGCTGCTTCTCTCCTCCAGATGCTGGAGGAGGAACTGGGGAACGCGCTGCCGGTGCAGCGGCGAGGAGGAGGGCTGCAGGACACCCACAGCAGCAACAGGATCACCCGGTTCTTCCACTTCCCCTCCTGACGCTCCACTGGGTGTTACTGGGGAGCAAGAGGTGGGCAGCTGCCTGGGGACAAGTCCCAAGACTCTTCTGGGAGATGGGACCGAAGGATCTCAAAAGGTGACACTAGGGGGATCTGCCTGGGGGACACTGAGCAGCTGGGCAGGATGTGGTAGGGATCCCGGGGGTGGCAGCCATGGGTATATTCAAAGCCACCCTGGCTGTGCTGAGGGGATCAGGGTGACACAGGTGCTGTGACCCCTAATCTCCCCAGAAGCCCCTTGGGGAAGTCACCCTACTGGTCTTGGAGCTGTGGGTACAGGGGGGTTGGTGGCGCTTCCCGTGGGGATCTCCCCTCAGCTGAATTGTACCTCAAGGAAATACAGACTTTATTGAAGAAAGTCCCTGTTTGCGGCTATTTTACTTAAAACCCCTCATTTTGCACCCCAGCAGCGCATCCTGTGCCCCCAAGCTGCACTCTCAGGGAGGGAGGGTTCTGTATCCAGCCTTGGGGACAGAGGTGGCATCACAGGACCAGCACTGGAGCCAGGTCTAGGCTCCACCAGCCTGCACCCAGCACCACCCACCTCGTCAGGGCCCCAAGGTCTCTAATAAGCCCTAATGGCCTTGACCACCCTCCCCAGAGGCCTTGATCCCACACTGGTGGCCCAGAAGCTCAGCTCAAGGGCTTCAGTCCCTGCCTGAGGCTGCCTTGGGAGCGCTGGTCTCCCTGCCTCAGCGCCTGGGGCCCAATCCTGACCCGCAGACGTGACTTTGTGGCTTCACCTCAGCCCCAGCCCCAGCGCTGTGAACTTGCCTGTTGATCTCAGCTCTTGGCTGAACCTGGCCCAACATCTCCAGGTTGGTCCTGCTCAAGTCGTTCGGGTCCTGGAGCACTGGTGACACTCCGGCCGTGCGATGGCCCCATGGCTCCCGGTTCACCTTTCTTTAGGGAGCAGCCCCACTCCTGCTGCTTCCCTGACATTTAAGTGTTATTTTTAATCTTTCTCCTCTTTTGGAGATTCCTTCCTTCTTCCCCATCTACAAAGGCTGGAGCAATTTATTATCTTTAAGCTCAGTATAAAAACAAAATCGTTTCTGGGAGGGGGTGAACAGGGCTACAGGAGGAATCGGCGACGTGAGTAACAGTCAGTCCAGATGCTGGGAATGACAGCCAGCCAGCGAGTGACACACAGAGGCAGTGAGTGACACACGGAGGCAGCAAGAGACACATAGAGGAGCCTTTTGGGAGCAGGCACTGGGGTGGGGTGGAGGGTTCACAGTAAGACGGTGGAAATCCATGGCCCGGGAAAGAGCTGACGGATTGAAGACCGCAGGTCGAGCTACAACTGTCCATCTGTACAGGTCCTCTGTTTAGGTAGGACATCTTTGATTTGAAAGTCTTCTGGAGGATAGAGATCAGTGGGATTTCTCAGCCACGGTGCTGAGAGGAGAAAAATCTGCTGCTGCTAAGTCCAGAGGGAGAGCACCGGGCAGCTGGGGAGCTGAGCTCCATCCTGTGGGTCACCCGTGGGGTTCTGCTCCACGCCAGGGCTCAGTTGCCTTGTTTCACCAGGACATCAGACAGGTCCTCCATGCCCTCCAACTTCAGATTCTAGGAATAAAAAAAAGAAGAGAAAAGCCAAGTTTGACAAAGCCAGGCTCTGACCCTCTGAGTCTGAAGACCCGGCAACGAAAAAACCCCAACACCAACCCCAGCCCCTTTTGTCACCACCAACGTGTGCAAGACCGAGTCTTCCCGTCACCTTCAGAGTCTGAAACACCCACAACGCTTAGAACAACCCTGAGCAACAAAGTGCTCACCCCTCTGCTGCCAGACCCAAGGACGTGGAAGGACAGACAGCAGTTCAACCGGAAACTCTGCGAGTGCTGAACCACGGGGCCGCCGTTCCCAGTGCACGAGGCTCTGGTTTATGGTCACTACTAAGCGTGAAACGGGGACTGAAGTTGAGAACTCCTGATGTGGGATGAAAACCGGCCCTGCTCCCCGTGCTTTTCACCGTGTGCTTCGCCTCCTGCTCCCGTGTGCACGCTGGTGCTTACCTTCTCGTTGGCCAAGTGCAAGAGGCAGACGAAGGCTAAGGGGACAGAGAGATTCTTAGCCATGGCAGAAGGCAGCCTGCACAAAAGAAGGGAGGAAAAAGTCAGGATGGAGCTGAGACCCGCCGGATGAAAGGTGCCTGCAAGGCTCAGGTCGCCAAAGATGAGCTCCTCCCTCAGGGATCTGGTTTTCTCTCCCTTCCCTCTCTCTCTCTAGCAAAGAAGTTGCCGAGCTGAAGGCAGCCCGTAGCTTCCCTCAGGCAAACCCAGAGGGCAAGAGAAGCGGTGTTTCCCCACCGGGGTCCAGTTAAACTGGTTGTAATGGACACAGAGGGGTCAGTGTTTGCCCGAGCTCAGCTGAAGTCTATACCCCACCTTCAGTCCAACCTTGTTTAAGGCCTCTCTACCTGTGAAGCAGTTCCTTTGTGATGTTGCTGAAGACCTTCTCTCCTGCTACCACTGATAAGTCCTCCTCTTCCTCTGCATCTTCCACCTATTTAGCAAAAAGACAGACTTTGCCTTGTGTTCAGAGAAAAACCACTGCAGGTTACACTCGGTTCTTACCAACCATCTCATGGGAACCAGATTACTAGAAAGGAATTGCTGCTAAACCTGCCTGAGGCTGTCTCTGTGGGAGTTAAGCACAGTTACTTGCAGGGCATCCTCTTATCCTCGGGTCTGTACAGGCATCTGGCTCCCCTTCCACTCACCTCTGCCGCTGATTCTTTCTTCTGCTCATCCGTCAAGAGGTCCCACATGTTTTTCTTCAGCCTCCTCATGTCCATTTTCTTGGCTGTCTTTGCATACTGAATTGCTATCTTATTCACCTGAGGAAAAGTCAGCCAGGGTTAGCTGAGAGCAGCTGAGCAGAAGCAGCAGCTCTATCCTCAGTTAGGACCACAGGGACAATCAAAACGTGGGTCTCCTTGGGAACGGTGAACGCTACCCTACTACTAAACCTTTCATTTTTAATTCCTTCCTCTTACACAGCTGGGAATAAAGTCTCCTGTAGTAAACCCAGGAGATCCAGCAGCGGAGAAACCGCTGTTTCTGGACTTGTAACCACGTGAGGAGTTGAGAGGTTTTGCTCCAGACCTGGCCACCGAGCGGTTCACAGCTCAGTGACAACACAAGTCCTTACCTTCTGGGGCTCAGCAATGAGGTTCTGTTCTCCGTACATCGTCATATTGGCATCGCCAACAAGCCCGTTGAGCTCTTGACCCTCAGGGTGGGTGCTCAGGTTGAACTCCCCCATCTGGCCCATGAATTGAACAGGGTCGTTATCATCATCGCTGTCTGCAGCCTGATCAAGAAGAGGGACAGCAGTGAGGTCACCCAGCGACATCTCAGAGGAGCCAGAGATGTCCTGCACTGAGATAACAAGAGCACCAGCCTCTCAGGTACCTGCCCACCTTCCCCATGGAATGTGTTCTTATTCAGCCTCTCCCCACGGCGCTTGGGCTGAGCTAAGGCTAAACCTGAGGGAGATCTAGAGCTCAGGATATCAAAAGACTGCTCCACGCAGAAAGATAAGAGCTGAGGGCTCTCCTGCCACCGTGGGACCGGCTGGGATGGAGAAACCTGTTTCAAGGGGGAGCAAACCTCGCTGTGCAGAGATGATTGCAGGGGCGAGCAATGGCATTTGCTCCTGCTTTAGGGCACAGGAGTATGGGAAAGGCCAGAATGGAGTTTCTGCAGCAAACTGACTGCCAAACACCAAAGGCAGATGGTTTAGTTGATGGCAGAGTGAGGGGGACAGAGCAGAGACTCCTACAGCTTTGTCACAATCTGCAGCGCCAATTATTTTTCCTTAGTAATTAAATCTGGGCACAGATTCGTTCTAAATTATTCCCATCGCATATCAAACACGGAGAACAGAAAGAAAGCTTCTTGTTGCAGCTACCTGCAACGCAGGGCAGAAATTGGAGGTGTCGTTGGGGTTGTTGTAATCGTACTCGCTGATCTCATCTTCGTGGTCCAAGGAGGTGTTTGCCTCTGATGTCCTGCAGAGCTACGTGGACAAGACCGGGGGAAGGAAAGGGAAAAACTCTAAATTCCCCAAGTAATGCTTATGCCTTGTTCCCTCATCACCTTCCCTTTTCCCAGCCTGCTGGCTCTTCCTATCCCTCACATCCCAGCCCTCTAGGCAACCCCTGGTCAAGCACAACCTCTCCGGCATCCACAAGTGGGTCAGTTCAGCAAGAACCAGGCTGGTTCATCTCCAGCCCTGAGGAGCATCTCGATGGACTTTGGTGAGGATGGGTCTTCTGCGTGGAATCGTTGCCAAGAGGCTTTTAGAGAAGACTCTTACCTTAACAGCGGGTTTGAGGAAGAGCTGGAGAATGTTGCTAGGGTCATAGTTGAAGTCTGCGGGAAGCGTGGTGCTCTTCGTGTTCTCGCTTTCAAGAATGGACTTGGCTAGAGTTACAGATGCCTGGGAAAGGGAAGAAATACCATTACCCATGAGGTATCCACTACTTGGAAGATTAATGCATAAATAAGTGTTTTGAAAACAGGTCTTCGTCTCAAAAGGGTGCAAGTTCTGAGATGCCTCCAAAGAGGAGTTCCGCAATGGTCCAGTCAGTGCACACAGTGGTTCAGGAAGAGCCCAGCCCAATTCTCCACCCCAAGGTTGGTAAAACTCTCTGTTTGGAACGTGACCCGGAGTCAGAAGACCCCCCCCACCAAGGAACACACATGACAGTGGGTTTGCAGGGCATTTCACAAGAGCGAGAGATGAGCAGATGACAGTTCCAAAACTCACGCACGTACCTTGGTCTTACGGAAATATGCCTCAAAGTCAATATCCTCATCAAAGTTCACTTCAAACGCCTTCTTTGTACACCTTTTCTTGGTCTCTCTTTCAGAGTTGGCGTCTGCTGCTGAGAGGAATGAACCCACCAGTGCTTTGGGACAGAGTAAGGACAAGCAGCTCGCTCCGAATTTGAGCATCTGCTCCACACACAGAAACTTCACCTACAAGTTTTCCCTTTGGTAGGGGAAAGCAATAGGTGGTGTTCTCAGCTTCGTGTTTTAAAGGGATCAGCACCTTTTTGTAAAAGCAAAGTGTGATTTAACCTTCAGTTTTTGTGCTGAAGGCAGGAAACAACAGCCAGAGTTGTATTAGTGCTAGTATCGCCTATTGCTGCAGTGAGAGACACCCTCTCGGCGCTGAGCATCGTTAACAAACCCAAACTATTAACAGAGAATATATATGTTAGGCACCAAAGGGTCTGCAGGTGAGCGAGAGCTTTCCCACTGTCTGAACTCCTCACTGCTTCCCGGCTGGTGAGAAAAGAGCCACGTGGGCTTGTCCCCTTCTTTGCTGTCCCTGTTTTACGACTCAGACGCCACCCACCTCCAAAGGGAAGCAGGACCTGGCAGTAGCTGCCTTTGCTGTGTATGAGCTGCTGTCTCTGAATACGTACGTTTGTGTCGAGGTTTGAAACGCCAGTGGTCAGGGCCAGCCCACATTGACAGCGTTCGGGGACTGAAGTAGGAGTATTCCCCAGGTTTCATGGAGAGATGAAGGCACATGGACCCGATGTCTCCCTCTCTGAAAGGATCCGAGTCAGTTCTGGAAAAAACCACACAGGCTGCTCGGTGAAATCATTCCTTTGGCACACACTGGGCCTGAAGATGGGAATTTATTGTCCAGATCAGCTCTGTACCGACATCACCCACTCCCTCTGCCCCTCTTTAATCAGGGAAAGGTAACTGAGGGCGTTGCACTGTCTGGAGTTTGAGGGGTGGCCGCAAAAACAGCGGAGGATTTGCCAGAGCTGCAAACCAGGGAGCAGAGAAGCAATTGTTTTGGGGGAAGGTGACCATATGAAAAGGTCCTCTTGGAGGGTAGAGATATTCCAGTAATGCATTCCTGGATGTACCCGAAACTTGGGCAGAAAGGAAGCTGTGGCCAGATGGGAAATGTGCACACAGTAAATTTAAGGATTCCCCAAGAGAGCTGCCAGAAGCTGTCGCTGGCATCAAAGTGACAAGATGGATCTTCGGTAACTATTTACCTCTTGCTCTGGTTGACTGTTCCAAAGGAGTTGAGGTTTTCTATGAATTCCCCAATCTTGTCAGCTGCTGTACTCCTGGGGGAGGCAGAATTGAAGTCATCATCTGGCGGAGCGGGAGCACAGTCTTCCACATCGCTGTCTATCTCCGCGTCGATATCAAATACTTGGTCACTCTTAAATTTATCCAACAGGGCTGATACCGACTGGAGGAGAAGAAAATGCTGGATATCAGCGGCCCCGCAACCCGACATCCCAGTGCCCTGCGTGTCTGGGAGATCGTTTTGGAGGTGAGGGCAGAGCTGACAAACGTACCTCATCGTGGGACTCGGCATCCCACTTTGTAAACTGGAAACCAGCCAGCGAAGAGCAGATGGGGCGTTTTTCAATGCACTGCGTTAACAGGACTAGAGAGAAGGAGAGCAAAAGGCAGAGATTAGATATAGGATGAAGCAACCAGCGGTTAAAACAAGTGCCAGGCATTAAATCATTCCGACAGCCACGTGCTTAGGTGGCCCTTCTTCCAGGTAGGGTGGTTCAGGGCTCACTGCAAAAGCAGTTGGGCTGATTGCTCAGCAGAAAGGGAGAGTTTGATCACTACCCTAACTCAAGAGCAGTCATAACACTGGGAATCTTAGCAGAGCCTATAGTATGTACAGGCTCAAAACACTCTGAGAAGGTCAGTCCTTTACTGGGAACACACTAATCTCCACTGCTGCCCAGCTCAGACCACGCACGTGCGCTGCGTGACAGAGGTTAAACTACCCGTAGTGATCTAAAACCTACAAAGGTCCTGTTTTTAACAGCAACCAGCCTCAACTTGATCAGGATGAGAGCAACCGTGCCACGGGGTGGGCAAGCAGTGACCAAAAGCACAAGGCAAGGTGGCTGAGAATAAAAAGAGGAGACGCTTGGGAGATGAAAAGGATTAAAGGGCCTGGATGGGCCCCTTTCGCTCAGTAGTTACCAGCACTCACGCTTTAAATCTATTACTTTCACAGGATCGGAGTTTGGCAGCGTGACAGTCTCTGAAGAAGGAAGAGGCACGATCTTCGAGTCAAAGAGGAGCTCGCTGTGGCAGTTTTGGGTGCGCAGCCCCGTGAGGAAAATGCCAGCTGTGCTGCATTCATCAAAAGATGCGACTGTTTTCAGGAACATGGGATCAATCTACAGGTACGGAATGAAGGAGAGAATCAAGGAATGGAGGAAGTGGAGGGGGTGAAGCAGGTCTCTGCAAGGAGACTTTTAAGTAGAGATCCGAAGGGTGAATGACCCGTGCATCTTTTTCCAGTGAAGAGAGAGCTCTCACAGCTGCCTCACACAGGAAGAATGTACGTGACTAGGAACAATCTGGGCTCCAGTAGCAGAATTCACAGATGCACATGTGAGTGTTAGAGCCCAAAGGAGGGAGAATGCACAATAAGGAAAACAATAGAAACGAGAAAGAAGAGGCACCATCTCCTTTCCTCCACCAAAACGCAGCTGCTAGAGCAGCCCCCCTCCACCCACCTCACATCTGCGATTAGCCTCCGACACGTTGATGTTATTCAAGTTCTGCTCGATGGTTTTGAAGGAGTGCTTTTTCTTTTTCTGAACTCTCTTGACAGTCTCAGGATTCGAACTGTCTCCTGAGAGGAAAAAGAGAACAAGTTACACTTAGAAAACTTGCTGGGGGGAGAGCACACCTTTTACTTCAGTTTGTACAACAGACAAAAAGCTGGATGCTGTGTTTCTTCTTCTTAAAATCGACTTTATCTTAACAACGATGGATTTTATCTTAACAACCTATTTTTGTTTCAAAGCAAAGGATGGCAAAGAGGCAGGCACTTTGTTCTTAATGTTTCAGATGAGGCCCCATTCAAATCTGATGGCCCAAATGGCAGCAGATTCAGGTTCTTATCTCAACCCTCCCTGCTCAATGCCCAGGTAAATTGATTCAGGATTTCCCAGCCCTTGAAAAACACAGTTATGGGTACTCTCCTAAATGTACAAAGGGCTTCAAAATAACTATGCTGATGTTTCTCTTACTCCCAGGTGGAATGGGAACAGCTTAACAATGAATGGCACACCTCTTTCTGGGCTTTCCACGTTTTTTGTAGGTGACAAATCCCTGCCCAAGCCTCCAAGAACTTTGTAGGCGACCGCATGGACCGCATCCACACGCACGGCGTAGATCTTCGCGCTGGCATCGAGCGTGCCAGCTGCTATCTGACAGGAGGAACAAAGGAAGCAATCTTTAGTTAGAAAGGGAAAAGAGTCTCCTCTAGAAGATGCAAACGCAGAAGACAAGCTGCAGCCCCGAGTTTCTGTATGCTCTGTATTACAAGCCAAATTGTGAATGACTGGAAAAGGATTTGTTCTGAAATCTACTAGAGACCTACGTGCAAAGATTGCTTTTTCAGGTTTTTTGGAAAGGATCACACAGAAGATACTTAAGGAGTTGCCAAGATTAAGCAACAAGGAGGAGAAAAGTGCAGATTTGCATCTGCCAAGGGACAGCTCTCCTTCATGCCTTCTTTTGGGTCATCCTCTTGGCATTGTTCTAGTTACCCAAATTATAAAGACAAAAGAGGTGAAGTGTCTCTTTTGATCACAGGCCTCCCCCCAGGAAGGCAAAGAACCACTCACTGCAAACCTATGCGCTGTTTCCCTCGCCTTCCTCGGTGGAACCCTCAGGGGTTCCTTGAGGCCACGTTCCTTTGTTCATTCAGCCAAGAATTCAGTTCTCCCTCCCAGCAGCAGTGAACTATTGCAGCAAGTAAGTCTTTGCCCTGGCAAGTTCTCACTCTGGTCCATCCTGGATCAAAATTAGTCCAGGAGTCAGCCACACTAACTTTCCTTTCTTTTACAGCCTTGTTTCGTTACTGGTTGTAACACCCAGTATTTACCTCAGAAGCCTCACAAGTCTTACTTTTAAACGAGTTCTCCTTTTGAAGGACGAACACTGAAAGAATTCAGCTTTAATTTCTGTGGTACAACAGGCTTCAACACACTCCATCTCTGTAAAAAGTGACTGTGCTGCCTCTACCAGGTATTTCTCATGGAAGTAACCAGCTCAGTTACCTTCACGTTACGTGAGTTTTGTTAGTCGTTAAACCTAATGCTAAATGCCAGTCGGAAACAAAGCACCACCCTGACCAGGCAGTGATTCCTCTCACCTTGAAGTTGGTCAGTTCAGAATCCTTCTTTTTCAGGATTTCGGTCATATAGTCAATCAGGTGTAAGCCAAAGGCATTCTTCGTGGTGATTTTCTAAAACAAAGCACACAGCTCAGAACTGATCCCCCATGACACCTGTCAAAACTGTCCAAACCCTCATCCCGTGGGGCTACTTACAGCAGGACTCAGGGAACAGGGTGGATATTAGGAAAAAGTTCTTCACAAAAAAAGGGTTGTCAAACATGGGAACAGGCTGCCCAGGGAAGGGACTGAATCACCATCCCTGGGAGGGATGTAAAGGTGGATGTAGTGCTGAGGGACATGGGTTAGTGGTGGTTTTGGCAGTGTTGGGTTGATGGTTGGGCTGGATGATCTTAAAGGTCATTTCTAGCCTAGACAACTCTATGATACATCCTGATGTCATCCAGGACTCTGTAGCACATCCTACTCTCTTACTGCTGGGAAGGAAGGCAGCAACAAGAAGCCCAGTTCCGGATGTGACTTGAACCAGGGAAGTGCCTCAGAGGGCTTGCAAGAAAAATAACCTCCTACCCAAGACTCGAGGAGTTTAAAACCCCTCCCCGGCCTTGCAACCAAGGCCAGCCCGAGGCAGCGTGAGCTGGGCCGGGATAAGGAGCCCTCCCAGGGGCGGCCGACTCACGTTCTCGGTGGAGAGCTTGATGCAGGTGCTGTAGTGATCCGAGATCTGAGCGTTGGTCCACTGCGAGAGGGACGACTGCCATGCCTCCGCCTGCCTGGGGGGGACGCGGTGTTTTGAGGACCCTCCTCCTCCTCCCCACAGCCCCCCGCACCGGGCCCGGCCCTACCTTGGTGAGGCGAAGCCCAGCGGCGAGTCGGTGCTGCCGAGCTGGAGGTCGGTGACTCTGGACCGTCGGCGTTGCCGCCTCTCCCGTTCATCGTCGTTCCCGGGGCACTCGGCCAGCACGGGGGTGCCGGTGCTGCTGAGGAACCGCGGGGCCGGGGAGGAGACCGAGCCCCGGCGGGGTGTCAGGACGCTCATCCTGAGGGGATAGGGCCGGGCCGGGCCTCGCCGTCTCAGGCCCGCCGCCACTGCGGCCCCGCCCACTCCTTCGCCGCACGAAGCCAATCGGCGAGCGGCTCGCAGGCCCGCTGACCAATCGAAAGCGCCCGGTTCCGCCCCCGCCGGGTTTGAAAAACCGACAGCGCGCATGCGCAACGGTTTCGCTGAGGGGCGGGACGCGGTTCCTCACTCGGCCGGCAGCGGGCGGGAGGACGGAATGTGATCCCCGCTGCTCCTGTCGGGGGCCGCCGGCCCGTGGGCCAGTCGCCTTATCGCCTCATCGCCTCGCTGGTCCTGGGTTGAGCCCTGAGGAGTGCCTCGGGCCCCTCTCGCACCGGTCACCGGCGGGCAAAGCCCGCCTTGGAGGACGAAGAGCCAACAGAGCCGACGTGCTTAGGTACTGACCGCGCCCTCCAAGTCGCCGTCTGTTTTTTAGTGGTCCTGGCTAACGTTGGACCCTCCGTGGCCCCCGGAGCTCTGGCTGTGTGGAAGTGCCCCCAGAGCCGCCTGTCTGGACTCTTCGGTTTGCTCTGTGAGTCCCCACTAAGTATTCTAGGTGCCTTCTGGTGGTCCCTCAACTGCTCTGTGTGCCGTTTGGTGTTCCCCAGAGCCTTCTGTGTTCATTTCCGTGCACTCTGTGGCCCTGCAGGGGTGTTTTGGTGTGAATAAGCTCTCGGGGTACCTTGAAGCCTACTCTTCAGCACTGTATGGGTTTGCTGGGTACAGTAGGGGGTTGGTGGGGGTGTCTTTGGGCTTTATGGTCTCAGGCTGGGCAGCAGCTCAGATTGGAGCCCTGTGTTATGGACTAGCAGACGAACCTGGGAAACTCCCCAGCTTCAGCTTTGGAGTCCTCCGTCATGGCCAGTGCAGCATCACAGAATGGTTTGGATTGGAAGGGACCTTAAAGCCCACCCAGTGTGACCCCCTGCCCTGGGCAGGGACACCTCCCACCACACCAGGTGTCTCCAAGCCCCCTCCAACCTGGCCTTGAACCCCTCCAGGGATGGGGCAGCTACAGCTTCTCAGGGCAACCTGGTCCAGGCTCTTACCACCCTCACACCCAAGAAGTTCTTCCTAAAATCTCATCTCAATCTCGCCTTTTTCAGTTTAAAACCATTACCTCTTGTCCTGTTGTGACAGTGCTCTGCCAGAGCAGGAACAGGTCGCAGCTCCTACTTTCACTGCGGTGCTGGAGGCAGAGAAACTGCTAAGTGAGGAGAAAATAATGCTTCCTAAAACCCATCCCTTCTGCTCTTTGTCTGACCCCAGGCAGGGGTTTGTGTGCAGGACCCTGGGAACACAGGAAGGCTTCCCCATATCCCCGCCTCAGCTTTTCAGCTGTCTCCCCAGGTGAGGCCAGGTTATCTGTATAGTTTTGTTTTCCCTGCACTTACTAACAGGAAAGGTTTGCTGGGGAGAGTTGTTGCTCCTCAAATTTCTTTTTCCAGGCAGAGCTGTGGCCTGGTGTGCCTGATTCCAGCAATCCCTTATGGTAGAGTGCCTGGGTTGGGGGTTCAGGAGACCCATTCCTTGGTGTAGTGTGGAGGGCAGTCTGGATTGAGGGCTGAGCTGTGTGCCTGAAGAAAGTCTGCACGATGGGGGGAAATCACAGAATTGTCAGAGTTGGAATGGACCTCTAGAGCTCATCCAGTCCAACTCCCCTGCTAAAGCAGGGTTGTCCAGAGCACATCACTCAGGGCTGCATCCAGGCGGAGCTTGAAGGTCTCCAGAGAAGGGACTCTGCCACCCTCACCCCAAAGGAGATTTTCTTCATCTTTGAATGGAATGTTCCATGTTCCAGCTTGTGCCCGTTGCCCCTCGTCCTGTCACTGGGAACCACTGAGAAGAGTCTGGCTCCATCCTCCTTCAACCCACCCTTCAGATCATTGTGAGCATGAAGGTCTCCCCTCGGCCTTCTTCTTCTCCAGGCTCAAGAGTCCCAGCACTCTCAGCCTTTCCACATCAGGGGATTCCCTTCATCATCTTGGTTGCCCTGTGCTGGACTCTCCCCAGTAGTTCCCTGTCTCTCTTGAACTGGGGAGCCCAGAACTGGAGGCAGGATCCCAGTTGTGGCCTCCCCAGTGCAGAGCAGAGGGGGAGAATGACCTCCCTCCATCTACTGGCCACACTCTCCCCTACCCAGCCCAGGATTCCATTGGCCTCTTGGCCAAAAGAGCACATTGCTGCCTCATGGATAGTTTATTGTCTACCAGGATCCTCAGATCCTTCTCCTTGGAAGTCCTTTCCAGCAGGTCCACCCCTAACCTATACTGGTGCCTGGCATTCTTCCTCCCCAGTTGCAGGACCCTACGCTTGCCCTTGTTGAACCTCATGAGGTTGTGTGTTAACAAGCTGTGTGTTATTTTTTTTAGCATATCCTGTGCTGTTGAAGTATTAGCAGAAACCAGGCAGCCAGATCTGGACTTGTGTACAAGTTCCCACCAGCTATGGAGTCAGGATGATGGTGGGAAGGGCAGCTTCTTCCTCTGTACCAGCAGCTGGACAAGAAGCTTTTCCAGCCCTTCCAGGCCAGCATTCCCAGCCGTCACCCGCCGAAAGGGGTGAAGCAGCATCTACCCCCATCCTTCTTGCAGGATTTAGATCCTGGGAACTGTCATGTTGCTGCAGTTTGATGTCTGGGTGCTTCCCGACTGCAAAGTGCTCTTCCAGCCTGAACCACTGGATGGGGCAGGAGGAAAAGATGTGGTTTGATCTCGACCGCATTCCTCAAGACGCTGTGTTCCCTGCTGAGCCAGTGCTGGCAGCCTTCCCCCTCCTGCTCCCTTCTCAGAGCAGCCAAGGAATCGCTGTGCCGGCAGCTGGTTTCTGTGCTGTCTTCAGCCACCCCAAAAATGGCAAAAGAATAAACTCGTGGAGACTGGCGTCTACTCATAAGCACAGCTCAAGCACCCCGGAGCCCAGGGCACTTCTAAAAGCCACAAAGGACTAAGTGTCTTATGTGGGGGAGCAAAAACCCTGTAGGGCTTTTCTGTCCCCAAATAACTCAGGGTCTGAGCAAAGGGGGTCTGGCCCCTTCCCTCAGCAGCTCCAGTTGGGCCAGCGTAAACTGGAGAGAGACCGTAAAACCCAGTTTAAGCTTTGTGATGGGTCTTCCTACGAGCAAAAACCTCCTGATGAAGCTTTTAAGGGCTGTTGCAAACGAATCAATATCTCCAGCCATACATCTGAATCGAAAGAGGCTGAGGGAGAGCTATGAAGGTTTTTAATGTCCAAATAAATTACTCCTGCCGTGGCAATGGTGATGTGTGGAGCACTTGGTTATTCCCAGCCATTAGTGATGCTGACGTGGAGAGAAATCTTCATGCTCTGTATTTAACTGGAAATTAAGAGAATGTATCATTCGGTGACAGGAACTTTTACAAATGGCTGCTCCCCCCTCCCCTTCTTTGATCAGCTCCACAGCTAATAAATCACCCGGCAGGACTTTGGAAAACTTGATTTACAGCTCAGACCTGCTGGTGGGGTGTTTGCCGGAGGATGCCTTCCCGAAAAATCCCCTGATAGATGGAGGTGTGCTGGGATTCTCTCTGCTCTTGGAGGGAATGCTGGAGGCTCAATTTAAGGTTTGCTTTGGGAGCTGAGGAAAACTGACTTGGGAGGGAATGCCGGCTGCCTGCCCACCAGCCCGCTGTGCTGCCGGGGCTTTTCCACCT
Source organism: Nycticryphes semicollaris (assembly GCA_013400055.1). NCBI lineage: Eukaryota > Metazoa > Chordata > Aves > Charadriiformes > Rostratulidae > Nycticryphes > Nycticryphes semicollaris. The sequence continues at coordinate 23,412 of VXBJ01002949.1, forward strand.
GCCTGCACCCTGCTGGGGCCGTGGGGAGCTTTGGGGTGACACTGAATGTGAGGGATGGCTTGTCTGCAGGCAAGTGTTGGCAGGGTGTGGGAAGTTTAGGAGAAGAGGAGGGAGAAAGGAATGGTGGGGGGTGGGGGGGGAACGGTCCCGTCTGACGGCCGCAGCTGCTGTGACCGATTTGAAACCTTGTTGGTCACCTCCATGGGGCTGCTCTGCGGGTCCCAAGGGTGGGATGCACTGACCCACAACACGGGTAGCGTAGCAACAGGGATCTTCCCCAGCTGCAAGGCTTAAAAATAGAGTGTGGAACTGGGGTTACTGGGACCTCTGCCCGCAGCGAGCATCAGACCGTGTGACTCGATGGGTGCTCGCCCACAGCCGTGGGGCTGCCGGAGGTTTGGTTTCTGCATGGGTTGGGGACACTTCTGCGTGCACCCGTGTCCCCAAGCCTCTGGGGACTCTGCTGCTGTGGCTGTTGATGCCACACAAGCGGTGTCCCCCTCTTGGCGAACTAGTGCACCCCTGTATAAATGACCTGGAAACTTAAGATTATCTGGTAATTTCCCAGTGCAGACACTGCAGGAGCATTTATTAACCCACTGGTACTATTCATACACAAACAACTGTAGCTCATCTCAGTAATAAAAGGTGATTTAATACCTGCTTGGCTGCTGACAGTGACTGGGAAGCTTTTGGTGTGCAGTGCAGATCCTTTTTGCAGACAGACACCCTAGGGTCAGCCTCTCTGTCTGCTTTTCCCCCCTCCCAGAGCACTCTGTCTGCTTTCAGCCTTTGTTTGTTACTGCTGCAGAGCTACTTCTGGTCGTGTTCCTACCTCGAGGCACGAGGAAGAGGTTGAAACCTCGGAAGAGGTAAATGATTTAATTTCTCTAAGGTCTTATTAGGAAGGCTGGTTCCCGAACAGCCTTCCTGTGCCCTGGCTCAGCGCTACATCTGAAAAGGACAAACACAGCTTGCGCTAACACAGCTTGGATGATGGGTTTTTTTTTCTCCTCTTAAAGAGTGTGGCTCTGAGAGGGGAGGCTCTGGAGGACCCTGGGGGTAAAGGACCATCCCAGAAGGGTTTGAGAGCTCAGGACAGCACCTCACCCACATCTCCCTGTGCAGGCGCCTGGCTCAGTTGTGACGAGCGGTGTCGAACTGACCTTTTGTGCTCTCATTTCTTTGTGTTTTATCACCAGGTAGAGCACTTGGATTTCACAGACCCCCCCTAATGGCTGCGAAATCAAATATAAACATAACCCCTCAAGCGCATCGGTAGCAAGGTCACAGTGTGGGCTCACACTTCCAGCCAAGGCAGAGTCCTCGAGATCCTGACGGGGTGATCATCGGGATGAGACCGAGGGGCTGAAAGCAGCTGAGGGATGTGATGAGCTGTAAATCCTCTGGAGCTGTTGGGGCTGACGGCAGCAAGATGAGCCTGGGCCTCTCCCCAGCTTTGGTCTGACTGTGCCCACACAACGGCTCACGTTGTTCTTGGCGACTTTCCCTTACGAGTGAAAGGAAGAAAAATGGGCAGACTGATCCGGAGGCAACTGCCAGCCTGCAGCCCCCGAGGATTACACCAGCCATCGTTGCTGACTGCAGGAACCTGCTGCAGAGCTGCTAGATGGACTGGCTGGGTCGGTGGCTTGTTAATTGACTTCTATTTATTTGGTCATTTAGGTCTTTTGGCAGTTTGAAACCAGCATTTCAAAGCCGGCTGCTGCTGCTTGAGAATGAGGGGCTTAGAGCAGAGCTGGTTTGGGGGGGAGGAGAGGGAGACTGGTGTACACACAAGGGACACGAATCCAAGAGGATTTCTCCCATATCCCAGGGGAAATGGGGAGTCCTTGCACCGGCTGCCAACCGGAGCGGTGTTTTCAGAGGTGCTGATGCCTTCGAGGAAAGGAAGGGAGTTTGCAGAGCAGGACAGCGAGCTTCACCACGCTCTTCTGCTTCCATGGGGGACGGGTGACGTCCTCGGGGAGGGTTTTGTTGACAAATCTTGAGAGGGCGTCTCAGACCAGAGCTGCTCTGGAGGGTGTCACCTCCATCCCCTGCATGCTCCATCCCCTGGGCCCGCCAAGTGACTCAGAAGTCCCTGGAGGTGTGCCCAATGTGCCTCTGCCACCGGTTTCGTGGCCTTTTTTGTTCTGCTGTTGAAATCCCAGTGTGGGTAGTGTCTGCTGCTGCTGTCCGGGTGTTGAACACCGGGCAGGTTTTAGGGGGAGAGGTTTTGTCACGCTGACAGCGTCAGTTCTGCAAGACACAAATCTAACCACAAACCCATGGAATTATACAAAGTTGGAAGGGACCTTAAAGCCCATCTGATCCCAACCCCCCTACCCAGGGCAGGGACATCTCCCACCAGACCAGGTTGCTTAAAGCCTCATCCAACCTGGCCTTGAACCTTCTCCATCTGCTCTCTGGAAGGTCATTTCTGCAGAGCGGTTGGGATGGGGTTGTCAACCACATCTTTCAGACACGGGTTTCTTGGCCAAGGGTGGCAGGAGAGGGTTTTGGGGTGCCTTGGAGTCACTTGTGATTTTTCCCTTCCTCTGTCAGGGCTGTGAGATATCGGAAGCGTTCTTTGGGGCACGGCTTCCTAAATTCTTCAATTTAAATGCAAATTCGCAGCCCTTTGATTATGCCATGCATCAGAGTAGCTTTTGGATGGTGAACAGCTTGTAATAATCAGCCACGCATCCCTCAACTCAGATATTATCTGCTGGTGCCTCTGCAGAAAGCAGAGTGGTTCAGAACAACCCTCTTTTTCCCCTCTTTCGCCTTTCCACCTCCCTTGAAAATTGCTCTCATTACCCCCCTGAAACCTTTTTTAATCAACCCAGACGGCACAATCTGCTTTGCAATAAGAGGCATCACGTTTTTGGAGGTGCTTTGCATTGTAATGCTCTTCTGGGCCTGAAATGCTGCTATTCAGAATGACTGCAGCTTCGGGAAGGGCTTGTATTTCTTCTTGACACCTTGGTTTTCTGTAAACCAGGATATTTTTTGTTGATAGGCTTTATCATTGCCTGACATAGACCTTCCTTATAGGAAAAGAGAAGGGGGGAAAGCACTGTGGCACGGGTGTGTTGGTTGTGGCATATCCTGCTTGGGCTCTCCATCCTGCAATGTCTTCTAGGATGCAATTTTTTAGGAAAAAATGTCTACAGCAAAAGGGTTATCAACTCCTGGAAGAGGCTGTGGTGGAGTCACCATCCCTGGAGGGGTTTAAAAACCCGGGCAGACGTGATGCTGAGGGACATGGGTTAGCGGTGGGTTCAACAGTGGGGGGTTTGACGGTTGGACTCGACGATCTGAAAGGTCCCTTCCAACCCAGAGGCTTTTCCGACTCTCTGAAGCCCTGATGTTGTGTAGGGAGAGCGTGGGTCACACCGGGGTTTCCCAGACCCTTCTGCGACACGTTTCCCTGCCCATCAAATTGCTCAAATTGATAATATTTGGCTTTTCATCAACTCTGTGACAGTCGCCGCCCCCACACTTGAGCATCCTATTTAAGCAATCGTCGCTCTCACCCGTTCCCTTCCTCTCCTCAGGTATTTGCATCTCGCCTGTGCGGAGGAAAGTGTCCTTTTGAGGTGGTTCCTTGGCACCAAGAACACGAAAACTGCAGTTAACCCTCATTTCACGCTCGCGGCTGGATCGGGTTCTCACATCTTTCATTAGCCACCGCTTCATTCATTTAGTTCGGTAATAAAACAGTAATTGCTTGTCTCAGCAACCAGATGCTGCTTCACCGCGGCCTGTAGATCCTCATCCTCACCAAGTCACCCCGTTTGCGGCGGGGAACCCAAAATCTGCTGCCATCTGCCCAGAAATGGAAACGGGGAGCTCGCCAAGTCGAAAGAACATGAAGAATCCCTTTCCCTCCTAAACTCCAGTTGTTTCTCTTTAAGCTCTGACTTTGTCCTAACGATCTAACAGACCCTTTGGTGCTATGGAAACCCCAGTTTACACACTGGTGGCATAGCTGCAAGCAATTAACTAGCTTTAATTTTCATTTTCTGGGGATATTTTTGACTTGTGTATTAAGCAAACATTTATGCAAAACACTGTGGAATCCATAAATGTTAATTAAGTTGAACTTGTGTCTTTGCTTTAGCAGATCATCAGATTGATGGGTTCCCTGAAGTTCTGCCAAACTCGCCGGGTGGTGGCTGGGAGCAGCTATAAAAAGACGCAGCCGGGTGACAACAAGGCTCTGCTCTTCGGGTGTCACCTTTAGGGTCCTTGTGCTCGGTCCTGCTTTCACCAGGTGCGTCTTGACTTTCTGTGCGAGGGCGCCGTGGCACGCAAGGAGTTGGCAAAGGCCTCAGCTAGGGAAGGAGGGTGCTGATCCTAAAGAGAAACGCTCCTCAGTACTTCACCAGGAATTGCAAATCCAGGGAATAATCCCCTCCTTTGTTATTTTTTTTTTTTTCTTAAATTCTCCCCGGAGTCTCAGCCCTGACCCAAACCTCCCCCCCGCCCCAACCCAGGTAGCTCTTGGATATGGGAGGGTTTCATATGGAGTTGAAGCTGGAGCTAATGTGCAAACTGGAATGAGTTGGGATTTCCCCAGTACCATGGGTTGTGGTGCCCGAGGAGAGGTTTTTATAACCAATAAGCACGTTCTCATGGCTTTTATTTAGCGGGTGTGTTTAGGAATGGGCATGCACCCTTCTGGGAAGGGTGATGTATCGATGCTGAGAAATAAAATGACCCTTTGTTTGGTTCTGATGTGCCAAATCCTGCTGTAACGTGGGCTCAGTTCTTGGATTCCTGCTGCCGGGAAGCTGGGCTGGAAGCAGATGCGTGCGCGAAGCACGGCAGCGGTGCGTGACACTGTTTATTCCTTCTCTTCCCTTTTGCATGATAAAATAACCCATGAAAATAAATAACAAGAGCTTAATGGGCACATGGGACAGGGCCTTTGGCAGCGATGCCAATCAGCTGTGCCTTGGTAACACTCCTCTAATTAAAAACTGCAAATTACAGCCGGCTGGAGCTGATTGCAAGGGCTGGCTGGGTTGGGGGGGCTTCGCTCTGGGAGGTGAAGAAGGGCTGGTCGCTCTTCATGTTGACATTTTCTCTCCCATCAGGTGTGGTGAGGCCTTGGATAAGCCAAAGTTTGTGCTGTCTTGGTGTCTGTCCCAGCGGAGCGGTGGGATTTGGGAAACCCAAACCCGAGAGCGGATCACTCCGTCAGGGATTCACTCCACGGCGCTGATCCGTGACCCTCGAGTCTGCTTCAGCCCCAGGTAGAGGAGCCAGCGACCGGTAAGTCCTGCCTGTGCTCCAGGAGCCCTTCCAGCCTTTCCTGTTCTTTGGGAATCGGTGAAGTGCAGCCGGTGCCAACTTTGCGGAGGGTGGATTTTTGCAGGCCATGTTTTGTTTTCATGCCGTGGAAATTGGAAATTTCAGAGCCTACCCCTCACACCAAAGATCCCCCCTGAACCCCCACCGACTGCCTTTTGCCCCTCTTTTCCCCTTCTCAACCTTCCAGCAGGAAAGAGCCCTCCTGCTCCCACCGAGCCACCAGTTGCCTCCTCCTAGTGCCCGCTCATCGACCGGTTGTAACGTGATCTCACGTGAAAAGTAACGTTCATTTATGAAAATCCCTTTGGACAAAACCCCACGATGGGAGAGAGACCGATCTGGGGGAGGAGGGTTGGACTTTTGCTTTGTAGAAATGCTACTATGGGAAGAATTTCACCCAAAGCTCCTCTCAACCGTGCCCCCCCCCCTCCTGCCCCACATACCAAACCCCAGAGGTATGTCACCGTTCATCATGTCCCCTCGGTCCCCCCCCACCCCCTGGCCAGGGCTGTATCGCGTTGCACAGAAGCAGGAGCCTTTTTGTTTGGGGTGGAAAGTTGAAGGGCAGAGACATCTGAGAGTCAGCTCTCGCCCTCAGCTGCTTTTGGGACTCACTGCCCTTTCTCTGGGGCGCTGCGTTTAACTGATGAGTGTGTTTTAACTTCCACCAGACAGAGGTGGTGGGGGGATTTTTTTGGTGGATATACCCCAGGAAAAGGGACTATTTGCGTGTTAAACTTTGCATTATAACTGTTGTATTAATTATTCACCTGGAGATGTGGGTTTTTTTGGGGCAGGATGGTGTGTTCAGTAGGTTAGAAATAGATTCTGGAAGCTTGAGAGGTGTTGCTTGTTTTTATTGTTATTTTAGGAGTAATTGGAAGTTAGGAGCTCTTGGGCTGGGCACTTTGGTTGGTTGATCTCTCAGAAGGCTGGGACACAGCAAGATAAAATGGTTACACGTGAAATGGGGTGGAAACGTTGTATTTTGGAGCAATGGAGCAGACCTCGAGGTTATTTACGGAGATGGGGGGTTGTTGCCCCACGCTCCTGCTGGGAGCTGGGTGGGAAGAGCGATTTCTGAGGGTCAGGAGGTGGCTTCAGGCTGGGATTTGGGTTTCAGACCTCCCTTCTGCAATGGTTTTGGGCTTGGAGCGTGTTGTAATTGGGCTTAGCTCCCCTTAATGATGGTGGGAGTTATCTGCGTGCCTCCACGGAGGAGATGTGCGCAGACCTGCTGAGTGTTTCTCTCCAAGATGTTATTATTTTGCATTTCAGAGAGGCAGGAAAGAGACAAAGAAACCGTCTCGCTTTGGCAATTGAATTTCTAATCGGAGATCCGCGAGCGAACCAGGGAAACAGGCTTAGTAAAGCAGAAAAATCCTCTGTATTACAGCTGACCTGTTTGGAAGGAGAGCTGGAAACAGTGCAGAAACTGGTCTCACCGGGTGGTTTGAAGTCCCATCCCGAAACCTGGGCTGGGGGTGTCTTGTTTTAGGCTTTTGAATCTTCAAAAGAAGACTCGACTGCGACGTTTGCCTGCACAGAACATCTCAGGGTTGGTGAAACCGGCTGATTTTGCCTGACACGTGTCGCACGCGCGTACGCAGACCTGACCCAAACATCCCTTCTAGATCCTACATATCAAAAGAGCCTCATCCCTGTTCCTGCCTCCCCTGGTGAAATAACTTGGCACTTGGAAGGGGGCGTGGGGGTGGTGAGGGGAAGGAAAACCCAGTTTTGGGCACGTTGCACCCATTTACACAGAACATTTGGGTTTTCCTGCATCGCTCTCCATCTTTTGAATGATCCCTTGATGCCTTCCCATCAGTTTAGGTGTCCCAGGCAGGCTCTGCTGCCATCCTTGGCGCTATTTGTAGCAGGTAGGAATTTTCCCCCGTTGATTTCAAGAGAGAAGTTGGGGTTTGGTTTTTTTTTTTTTTTTCCCTACCAGATGCACGAGAAGCATTTTGGGTTGTAAACTGTCAGCTTGAATGGAAATATCCCCTCAAGCCCTTGGCTTCATCCCACGTTTCGGGCTGAACACGGCTTGCGAGAAGACGGTTGTCGTTTCTCTGCACATCTCGGGATCACAGCAGCCTTGGGGCATAAAACACGAAGGCCAAAAGGGCAGCTTGGTTATATATATATATATATATACACACACATATCTCTCTTTTTTTTTCTTTTTTCTTTTTTTCCTTAGAAAAATGCTGACTTCTGTAGGCTCACAACTTGACACAAACTCTTGTGTGTGGGGAAGGGGTGGGAGGAGGGTGTTTGGGGCCTGTGGAGCAGATTTCTGCTTGCCTGATTCGGCGGCTCTCCGGTCCGTTTTGAGATATTTGGTTTCATTTTTTGAGTTTTGGAATCTGGGTGGGCAGCTGGGAGTAAATCCCAATTTGGTTTGAAGCACCTTCTAGTGTATTGGCAGCACAGCTCCTGTGGAGTTGGTGGGAAATGTTTCTGAATCCAACCCTGGGGTTAAATCCCTCAGTATCATCCCTCCCTTCAATCCCTCCTGCCTGGGGAGAGTGGGGTTTTTTTTTTTCATGCAAAACCAAATCCCCAGGAGGGTTCCTGCCGTTCCCCCTTCTCCACACCTCAAGCCTGCGGGAGGCAGCAGCAGCAAGGGAATACGTCTTAAGGCGGCAAGAACGGTGAGAAGTGGAAGTTTAAGCAGGAAAAAAAACCCACCCCACCAAACCGTAGCATGTTCCGGGGAGCGCTTGAGGCACGTGGCAGTTTGTCACGATGCGGAGTCGCGGCAGTCGGGAAGAGCGTGGAAGTGGCTGGAAGAGCCGCTCTTCCTTGCTGGCACTTGGGCAGAATTTTGGGTAAAAACCCAAGCTGATCGTTCTTGGGTTTTGCAGCCGTTTGGTTGCTCTTGGATCCATCTGTTTGCCCATTCCTTTAATTTCTGCTGGAATCATTGCTTAATTACGTGTATTTTTTATCTCCGAGAACCACCGTGGCTGGGGATGTATTGATGGCTGGATTTTCCAACAGCCAGTTTGGAGGCTGAAGAGTTGACAAGCTCCAAAACTCCTCTCTGCTTTATTTCCAGAACTTGCTGTGCGCTCAGCAGGGCCTGATGTTCTGCTGCTTTAGAATTAATGAGTAGTTTCCTTGCCCTGTGCAAATCTGCCAGGCAGCTCTCCAGCATTTCTATCTTGCAGTGAATCCATCTTAAGAGTCTCATTTCTACACCAAAAGGGAGAGATTGGACCAGCAGCAAGGAACAGTCAAGACAATCGCTCCCCAAATGCCCCCCAAACTTGTGGGTTTGGTCCCAAAGAGCCAAGTTTACCCACTTCTCATCTCATTTACTCTCCTTTTTCCCTGCTTTGAGTGTATGTTCATACAGTCCTTGACCAAAGGAGCCCTTGGTATGAACAGCCCCCGTGGAAATCATCCACCATAACAAGCTAAAATATTAGATATATCCATGTATACATCATAAACTTAATGTTTTATGCAAAAGGCCAGGGGGATTAGAAGGAAAAAAAAAACCCAGAGGTTTCCCTGATTAAAACAAAATCCGGAAAGTGGAAGTGAATCATTTCAACCCTCTTCTGAGTTAAAAAATTCTTGTCTCCTTTCAAACCTTGTGTGCTGCAAAACCTTGTTTTTCTGGGCAGCTCTGGACGTTTCCAGGTGGTGACAAACACCTCAGGTACGGTCAGTCTCATCTTCAGACACCCCCACCACCCCCCCTTTCCCAACTTCTACAAAAATCTATCCGAGAGCCGTCACCTCGGGCCTTTTAGGAAAATCACAGTGATGATTTTGGCACATACGGTTGGTTAACGGCAACCAAAGGCTGGCTCGGTTCCGAAATCCTTTTCCAGAGCCCCGTTTTGGTGAGCTGTGATGTGGAGAAGCGACAGAAGACGCAGAGGGGTGCGGGTGCCGGAGCCGGAGGCGAGCGGAGACTTGTAGAGAAATACCTGGATCTGAGTTGAAGCTTCCAGTGACGCCCCGTGGTACATCCTGAAGTTGAAAACAGCGGTTTGTTGCTGGATTTATTTAATTATTTTTTTAAATTGAATACCCCTTTTGGAGAATGAAATGAAAGATGGGAGGTGGAAGGTGCAAGACCGGTTCCTTTTCGTGCTGGGCTGGGGATGCCCCGGGGGAAATCTCTGCTGCTTTGTAGAGAGCGGGGAAGCGATGTTGTAGCGATGGGAGGAAAAACCCAGCTCTGTCCCATTCCTGCATCCTCTCCACCCCTCCCTGGTGTGTGGTGGGTTGGGCAAGCAGCGAGCAAGGTGGAGACCAGCCAAACCTCTCTCGTGGTTGGACACGAGCCATGGTGGAGCAGATGAAACGAATCCAAAGCTTTCGCTCTCGGGCTCGCCCAAGGATGGGGGAGCGAGGGTCGCGGCAAGAGACGGTAAAACCAGCACGGGGTTGGTGGGGGGGGGAAAAACCAAGCCAGCACATCACAAACCGGGGTGGATTGAGCACCGGAGCATCCCAGTGAGGGAAAGAGGATGGTGGGACCCTCGCGAGCGGCCGATGGAGCCGCTTAGGTGAGCGTGTTGGAGTAGAAGCTGAAGCTTTCGGAGACCGTTTTGGAGTCGCTGCGGGAGGAACCGTTGGAGGTCATGTCTACGGAGAGGCGCTTGGCCTTGCCGCTCTCCTCCAGCTCCTCTTCGGCTGCGCCGACTGCTGAGGACACGGTGGTCTCTATCCTGCTGACCTTGTACATGCTGGTCTGTGTCTGCAGGTACCTGGCTGACTTCATCTCCAGGCCCTCGTATTCACCGGCACTGACAAACGGGCACCACCGAAAGGCGTGTTTGAACCCCACTCGAAACCTGGGGGGACAGAAGAGTTGGGAAAAGGCAGGGATGAAGGACAAGAAGACGGCAAAAGGACCTCGCTAGGAATGGGAAGGCAGTGCTAAACACTGCTAAACAACCACCACCACCAAAAAAACCCCCATAAATTGCTGCTTTTCCCTAAGAGAATGCCAAAACCACTGATAAATCACAGTTGGGAGTTGGGGTTATTTTGATACCTCCCCTCGAATCTCACAAGGGTTTTAGGAAAGACTTATTTAGGCGAGTATTGTGTCATCCCTGCATCTGCTGGAAGCAGCTCCTGAGATAAACATCCGGTAAAAAGTCTTCATCCATACTCTCCTCCATCCAGACCCTCTGCATCTCCCCCTTCTCCCCCTCCCTGCGGCACTAAGATGCTGCCAAAAGTCACTCGAAACCCACCTATCGTTGAGGCAGCAGTAGATGATGGGGTTGTACATGGTGGAGCTCATGGCCAGCCACATGATGGCCAGGTAGACCTGCTGGATGAACTTCTGCAGGTACCACTCGGGGTTGAAATATTGCAGGGTGAAGTAGATGTGGTAGGGCAGCCAGCACAGCGCGAACGTGCACACCACGATGATCATCATCTTCACTACCTGGGAGGAGAAGAGAGGGCAGAGAGCAAAGTCATCCACAGGGTAGGGTTTCATCCTCCTCTTTTTTGCCTTGGAGAGGCCTTTCCAACCAGGAACACGTGGTTGACACCATGGTTTACGTGCGTGTTCATGGAGAAGGCATCTGGAGGACCTTCCCCGCTGCGTTTGCCACAATATGCAGCAAGTCCTGACCCATTTCCAGCCCGAATGAAGGATTTTTGGCCGTGGTTTCTTGGGATTGGGCATGAATGAAGGCTCCTACCGTACTCGAAGCTCCTTACCTTCCGCTTAGCTGAGACCTGCTCGTGGTAGCGGTCCGAGGAGTCGCCAGGTATCTCGCTTGCCCAGAGGGTGATGCCCACCACAGTGTAGGCACATCCTATCACCAGAAGTGGCAAGAAGTAGATCAGGATGGTCATACAGAAGTGATACCTAGAAAAGATTAAAAAAAAAAAGATGATTGTTGAATGTGTCCTCTGCTTTTTCTGCACCAGGGGAGGTTTAGATTGGATATTAGGAGGAATTTCTTTATGGAAAGGGTTGTCAAGCCTTGGAAGAGGCTGCCCAGGGCGGTGGGGGTTGCCATCCCTGGAGGGATTGAAAAGCTGGGCAGATGTTGTGCTGAGAGACATGGGTTCGTGGTGGTTTGAGCAGTGGGGGATTGATGGTTGGACTTTTGATGGTCTGAAAGGTCCCTTCCAGCCTAAATAATTCCATGGTTCTATTCAGTCTTGGTTTTTTTCCTTGCAAACCAGGTTTGAAGGCAAAGCACTTCACAGGGACAAAGAGAACTTGTCAAGATTTCTGCAGACATGTTGCCTGCAGACCTCGGGTCAGGAAGGTCTCCCTACTTTCACCCCAAACTTTTCCAAGCTTCTGCTGCGAGCCTTTGGCATCCTGGTTTACCCTCCTGGGGTGGGATGTAGAGAATCAGAGTCACAGGATGGTTTAGGTTGGAAGGGATCTTACTGGGGCCTGGAATTCTTCCTCCCCGGTCGCAGGACCCTACAACTTGCCCTTGTTGAACCTCATGAGGTTCTTCTCTGCCCCTCTGTTCTGTGAATTGAACGGCCGGGTCAGTTCTCCAAGCTCCTGGAAAGGGCCAGAATGTTTGTGTCTGTTTATAATGCCTATAAATAAGCCCAAAATCGAATGAGAGGAGGGTCTGGATTAAACTGTTGAAACTGTTTTGTCATGAAGCTGGTGGAGCCGTGGCAGGAATTGTGCAGTGGGTTCGGTGAAGGATTTGTGTTAAATAGTAACTGGTTAAAAAAAGGGGAAAAAAAATAACCCTGTTTTTAATAAACAGGATAGGGACGGACGGTTTGACCTTGCAGGTTCCTTCCTACCAGCAGAGCTTGCAAAAGCCACTCTCCCTGCAGAAAGACGAGCAATAGTGGTCTAGAAATGCCAAGCATCCTGCGTGCCACCGAGTCTGGAGGTGGCTGTGGGAAACTTGTGACAGTCTGAGGGTCTCTGCCTGCGGTTTTGGGGTACGTGCTTGGCTCGAATCCACCCTCTCGAGGCGGCTCAGGCCCCGTAGCCACGCTCTTGCTCTTCCTCCTGGGCCTCCCAGGAGCTTTGATTGAGTAATATCCCCCAAGTGTAACGGATGGGTCGGGCTCGTGCCCGGCGCGAGTCCCGCAGGGAATGGGGTTGGCCCTGGCCCCGACCCCACGCTGCCACGCCATCCCCTCCTTGTTTGGTACCTGCAATCTCATTTGGCCTCCTCTTCGCCCGGCGCTAATCGCATTTGAGCTGGATTTTGTAGGGCTGTTTTCCATTTTGCTAATTAAAGAGGCGTCTCTGTGGCTCTGCAGTGAAGATTTGGTTGTGGTTCCCGTGTAACCCAGGGTCTTAAACCAGCTGCAAACAGCTGAGAGCGACGCAGAAATGCCCCAGAGCGGCTGCTTGATAATGTAAGCAAGATCAGCCCTTATTTTCAGACCTCCCTGGGCATGGCAGGGAGTTCCAAACAGCTCTGGGACGTTTTATTTGGATTCTGGGTGCTGAAAAGCCATCTGTTTGAAACCATCCACGTGTTACTCTGTCTACAAGAATCGTGGGGTCGCAGCGTTTAAGAGAACCCTGGGATTTGTCGCGTAAAGGTCTTTGGTGTGGGGGTTTTAGGGTCTTGTATGGGATGGAGGAGCCCATAGGGGTGATGGGGGCAGGGATGCTGGAGGGAGGGGGCTGCCATCTCCTCTTGCCTTGCCAAGCCCAGGCCCAGCTGTGGGCTGTTATATCCCAGAGAAGGCGGCGAGTGGAGTGGCTTTTCCCCTTCCCTTAACAAACCCAAAGGGCAGCTGAAGAAATGGGGATAGATCAGACATCTCTTTGGAAACTGAAACAGGGAGAGAGAACCGGAGGTTGGGCGAGCGGCCGCTGGATTGAATCGAGCCAAACTCCTGGCTCATGTCACTCCTGTCACAGATACATCTCTCCTGCACCGAGGTCTCCGTCCTTTTCCCCCTCTATGAACCACCTTTTCCCCATGGAAAAAGAAAAAACACCCAAACCCTCACATCCCAATCCCTGTCTCTGATACACGCTCCGCTTGCCGAGGGAAAGGACCCCCCGGTGTTGGGAGAAGTCCCCTATTTTTCCACTCTCAACTGGAAAAATAATACTATTTCTCATCCTGGGATTGCAAACAAACCAGCTGCCGCCGGCGCCTTCCTTAAATAACTGCCCCAAGGCCCTGGTGAGGGGGGTTTGACAGCGGCGCCGGCACCTGTCCCTGCACAGTTATTTTGGGGGCAGGAAAATAACATCCCGGGCTCTGCGCCTCGCAAGCGAGTTCACACGGTTTGGAGAGACGCTGCTGAGCTGCCGGTTATTTCCTGAGCCCACCAAATATTTGGGGTTTGGTAACTGAAGAAGCTTCCGTTTAGCATCTGCTTTCCCCTTGTCTGCAGAAGCCCTGGCTCACCCGAGAGCATGGGATGCTCAGGCTTTGAAGCGGCGCCCGGTTTCCAGCAGCTCATCAGTCATAGGTTAACGGTGGCATTTCTCTCTTGAATTAGATATTTGAAAAAGCAGCAGCCCCAGCGTTGCAGCAAACAACCTCTCAAAGTCGGGCCCTGAGCTTGCATCTCTTGCTGCTTTGGTCTGGNCTCTTGCCTGTATTTATCATAACTAAGGTTGGAAAACACCCTGGGAGATGATCAGGGCCAGCCAGCCCCGGCTTAATTCTTGCCATACCTGCCTTACAAGGCAAATAAATGAGAAGATAATTAAATGATACCCTCCGGGTCTCTGACTGGCAAACCCATCTCCCCTGTCTTGCAGGAAGACGCTCGCCAGGCTCTGGGTTGGCTTTAAACCCTTCTCTGTCCCTGTGTGTTCCTCCTGTCCCTCCCCCTCCACGGGACTGGAGATCACAAACGCTTTTATTTTCTGCCCAGCCCCCTCTACGTCCCCCCCTTCCTTTTTCTTTTTCCCCTCAATATGTGACATTTAACTCACCGCACGTCTCGTGGACTTCAAAGAGCAAACCGCGGAGGGCTGCTGGGCTGGCAGAGCAACAGGGTTGCCCAGACCCTTTGGAAATGCCAGATTTAATTAGCTGGCACCTTAACGGGAAGGAAAGAGACCCCTGCTGAGCCCTCCAAGCCCAGCGTTTGCCTCCCAGCCCGAGCAGATGCCACTGAGCCTCTTTTTGTAGCCTGTTTTTTAAGCAGTTGAGTGAATTTTGAGGCATTCGGACTTTTCCTGGCCAAGATACCCTTGGTAAAACCCTATTTACCTCTAGCAGGACTAACTCTTGCCCCAGGAAGCCTTTAGAGGGACGGGTTGCAGAAAAGGTGTTGGAAAAACCTCAGCCAAACCTGTGTGTAAGAATAAGCCCCTGGGGGCAATGCAGACCCCATCCCCGCAGCCAAAATACTTTGTCTTTGCAGTTTTCACATGAGTTTTTGTTGAGGATGAACATCCAAGAAGGGCAGACAGCGTGGGGCAACGTTTGGCCAGGGGACAGCATTCAATTAACCAAAATGTGCTCCAAGATGATAGGGGTGGAGAGTTTGGCACTGCCAGCTGCCTAGCACTGGCCCTCCCTGGGGTAAAGGGAGGATTTCCCCATCCCAAGGAGCTTTGAGTCATTCCCATCCTTCCTCACATCCTTTTTCTTATAGAAACTCTCCATGAGCCAGCAACGTGTCCTTGTGGCCAAGAGGCCAATGGAATCCTGGGCTGGGTAGGGGAGAGTGTGGCCAGTAGATGGAGGGAGGTCATTCTCCCCCTCTGCTCTGCACTGGGGAGGCC
>VXBJ01002949.1:44973-74106 GCA_013400055.1 Nycticryphes semicollaris
TCCGCACCGGAGGGTTTCTTTCCGCAGCAATCACCTCTCGGGGAAGGCAGAGGGTCGCTGAGCTGGCAAATATATTCCTGATAATTCAGCTGGTTTGGGAGTTCGAGCTGGTGAACAGTAAATAATTTTCCGAGCCATTTTTTCTGCTGCAAATAATACGGGGTTGGGGAGATATTAACAGATCTCGGCTGCAGAGCAAGCAATTCCAGGAGCCGCCGCGGTGAGTGAAGGTTCGTGGGTTTGATGTTTCTCCTGCAGCTCCTGCTGGTAAATTGATGGATCTTAAGACACCTTAGATGATTTGATTACCCGTTTGGAAATTAAGGAAAAAAAAAAAGGGGGGGGGGAGGGGGAGGAATGTAAAGAAGATCCCAGTTTGATTGCCCAGTCCAGCGCTGGTCTGGCAGCGTTTGCTACTGGTGGAGGTGGGAGACACCCCCTCCCTCTCCCTGCTGTTTAATGAGCGAAAGCAGCAAGTTGGTGTCGTGGTTTTAGGAGGTCAGTCCCACCATTTATCATTTTTACAGCTGCTTTTGAGCAGAAATAAAGGAAATTTGCTTTGTATTAAATAGCCCAAGAGCCGCGCCGTCTGTTTTTTTCCCCTGGCTTCACGGCAGAGCTCTCATCCTGCTCGGCAGGATTCATTCAGTCTGCGGGGTTTTGGCTTAGCTCACTTCAGGTTTTGTGATCAGAGATGATTTCCTCCCATGCCCCTCTCCTAATTCTGTAAGTAATCCGGGATCTTCACCTCCAGCCTCATTCCCTGTTCTCCATCAGCACGAAAACTCGCCCCTCTGAAGCTGGCTGATGGTGCAGGCGAGGGCTGCTGCTCAGAAACGGATGAAGGAGAAAGAAAAAATATCAAGAGTTTATCTGAGGCTGCTCCATCCCCTCTGCCACAGGCATTGCACCTTAGGGATGTCCAAAATTTGGAGGTTTAGTGGGGTCTTTTTTTATCTCTAAGCGTGGCTGCCAGTTACCTTGGACTCCCTGTTGGGCACTGCTGGGTTCTCACTTCCTAGAAGACTGGAAGGGACAAAAAACCAACCCCAAACCAATTAAATCAGGATTTTCTACCTCTCTCTTTCCAGTGCATTAATTCACAGGGAGAGTTTGAAGCTGGAAGGGGATACTTGATGCGCTCTGGCACCGATAACCCCCAAACCCTGAGGAGGTGGCACTCTTTATGGCGCCGGAGCGAGGTGTTTGGCCCCGACTTGTGCAGGATGCTGAGGAGCAACACCAGGGCTTTTCCTGAGCAGACTTTACCAGCTGCCAGCCTCGACTCCCCCATTTCCTGCTATTGTTGCAGGGTTCAGAATAACACACGCTACAGGATTAACTTGATTTTTGTGGGGTGGTTGTGCCCAGGTCCCAGTGAAAAAGCAGCTTCAAGAGAAAGCTCTTTTGTAGCAAACCCATGGCACGTCCTCAATGACTCTCTTACGGCTCTACCAAGTCTTTCCAAGGTGGTTTCGTATCCTCGGGTGAGGACGGTCTGGAAATTGCTTGCAGAAAGCAGAAGAGGAGCTGATTTAGGGGAGCAATCTGCAGGCTGACGCTCCTCCGAGCCTGCAGACTCCGGATCCGACCGCTGATAGATGGTTTAATACAGTCTGGGAACAGGAGGCACATTCAATTCTGCTTTCCTCATTTCTTGATGAAAAATCAAGGCTGCCGTCGTGTTTGATTTTCAGGTACATCCTGGCTAGGGCTATAATCCATTTTACCGAGCCCCTACCTGGCTCTGCTGCTCCAAATTCAGATATTTGCATTCCTTATTCCCACCCAGCTTTTTGCTGTTTGTCAGGACAAATTCTTCCCTTTTGGGTTCCTGAAACAACTTCCTGCATTTCATACATTGGTGTTAACTATTGTCAAGGTCTCGGACACAGGAAAACAAGCGATTTTTCCAGTGCTTGGAGATGTTGTTGCCTGCTGGCTTACCCCAGTGGAGGGGCAGAGGATGGGTTTTGCTGCCTTCGCCTTCCTCGTTTCCCACCTCGCTGGAAATTTGGGGGCCAAGAAAGAGCAGCAGGAGGTTTTTGCACAGCGAGGCTTCTTTTGGGTCCTTCTTTGTGGGTGAGCTGCAAGCATGGGTTTTGCAGCCCAGCCATAGGAAAACCAAGGCTCTGTTCATGGTTTGCAGATGCACAAAGCAAGCTGGAAATGGGAATTTCCTCCTAAAATTCAGCCCCAGGCTCCCAGACCTGCCTTCGCTGCTCGTTTTACACATGCTCCTCCAGCTTCTCCTGGTAGATTCGCTTTTCTGGTTATTCCAGGGTGTGGACCAAAGCTTAAAACCTAAACTATTTAACAACTACTAATAATTTCTCTTATTCATCCTAACCTGAAAGGGCTTTTGCCGGCTGATCCCCACCATTCCCTAAAGGCAGGTGCTCCTGAAGCAGAGCCAGCAACACCATCGGGGAGGAAAAGAGATGCTCTGATAGTATTCCATTTTTTTTTATTCCTTATTGCCATCACTCTTCCCCCACATCTCCGATCCAAGAGCTTGTCAACATCTGATTTATTTTGGGGGAGAAGGGTGTTGTTTTGTTTGTTGCTTTATTTTTTTTTTAATAAAACAACTTAGAGAGCATCATCCATCCTCAGCTCCCTTTCCCAAGCTGTCAGCGCGGGAGTTGTGGCAGCGCTGTGATTTCTCCAAGGGAGAGATCCGCGCCAGGTTGGGCAGCCTTAAGACAGCAGCTCAAAATGTGCTGGCGTACGAGAATGCAAAATACACACACACACACACTCCCCACCCCAGGTTTGGTTTTTTTTTTGGGGGGGGGGGTTATGTATCCCCAGCCAAAATGCCATTTACACCCGGGGAAGATGGGCCAAGAAGAGGCGTTGCAGAGCCGAGCTGTCTCGGGGAAATATGTTGGGGAATGGCAAAGCTGGTTTGAGAGCCTCGATTTCTCTCTAGCGCTGGTGGGAGAATGCCATCAAATAGAAGCTTTCTTGGAGAGGGAAGGAGGAAAGGAGGGATGTGCAGTGGAGGCACCTGGCTATTTTAATGTCCCTCGTCCCCTCAGGTGGAAAAGGCAGCGTCCCCCCCGTTGCCACCGCGCCCCGCCGAGCGCTGCCTGAACTTTTGATCGGCAAAACACCCGCGGGATCTGGCTCTGCTGGCAGCCCCCAGCCATCCCGGTTTGGGGGGGGGAAGGTGGGGGGCAAGAAAACCCCAACCAAGCCACTCTGGCTGCAGCTGGCGGAGAGAAATCCCTGGCCCCCACTGATAAAAATCAGGGGTGGGTTTGCTTGGGGACACACGCAAGGTGACAACATGCTCGCCGGGTCGAAACGCCATTCCCGAGCCTGAGCTTCTCTCCGAGGCTCCTTAGAAGGTTCCCAACCCAGCTCCTGCAGCGCAGCCACGTCCGACACAGGCTTCTATTTTATGTCACCAGGTGATGCCATTTTGGGCTAACTACCGAGGTTGCTTTTAAATGAGGGGGCTGGGAAAGGAAAGGATGGCTCTGCCGAGGAGATGGGAAGGGAGAAGACAGCGATGCTACAGATGCACCCCCAAGAACCGCTACCGACACGCACGGGGGTGACAACGAGCTCTCGAGCTCCTTTTGCAGAGCTGACATAAGGTTCCCAAAGCTGCCTGCAACCAGGGAAGGGAGAGGGGTTATTTTTAGCCCTCTTTTTACCAAAAGGAGCTTTATTTGAATGACAACGTTCTCCCGGAGCTCAGATGGAGCCGAGCCCAGCACCCGGAGGGAGGGAGGGAGGGAGGGAGGGAGGCAGACCTGGGTTTGGGGAGGGTTTGGGGTTCGACCCTCAGAGCTCACCTGTCCAGGGCGATGGCCGTCATGGAGTAGATGCTGGCAAAGACGGCGGCGATGGGGAAGAAGTTGTGAAACCTGCAGTAGAAGAGCCCGTAGTACCACTCGTTGTGGACGGCGTAGGTGAAGTTCACCACCGTGTTGAAGGCGGCCATGGAGGCTTCGGCGAAAGCCAGGTTCACCAAGAAGCAGTTGGTGACGGTGCGCATCCTCTTGTGAGCCAGGATGATCCACATCACCACCACGTTCCCCACCACCGACACCACCACGATGAGGGCGTAGGCGACGGCCCACAGGGCCACCTGCCACGGGGGCTGCACAAACTGGTTCGAGAAGGACTCGTTCAGGGAGGCGTTGAGTAGCTCCAGCTCCACTTCCAGGGCCAGAGTGTTATCCATCGCATCCGGAGCGGGGGACAGGGATGCTTTGGGATGCAGGTTCCTCCTGGTTCAGGGTACAGCGGGAGCAGGGTGGGTGGATGGTTTGGGATGCAGGTTCCCCCAGGTTCAGGGTGCAGCTTTTTTGGGGTGCACGGCTGGTTCAGGGCATAGGTCTGGGTGCAGCCAGTTTGGGGTACAGCACCTTTCTGCTTCAGGGTGCAGCTGGTTTGGGGTGCATGGCTGGTCTGGGGTGCATGGCCCTCCCATCCCTGGGTGCAGCTGGAGCAGGGTGCCCAGCCATGTCGGGGCACACCACCAGTTTGGGGCGCAGGTCCCTCCCAGTTCAGGCACAGCTGGACTGGGATGTATGGCTGGTTCAGGGCAGGGCTCCCTCTGGGCTCGCCTGTGGCTGCACCAAGGCACAGATTCCTCCCGGTTCGGGATCGGAGCAGGATGCGGGTCCCTCGCGGTTCAGCACCGGAGGGGGATACGGGTCCCTCCCGGGAACAAGGGAGGAAGCAGAATGAGGGTCCCTCCCGGTTTGGGTGCAGCCGGTTCAGGACCGGAGCGGGAAATCGGCTCCCTCCCGGCTCGGGATGCAGGAGCCTCCCGGTTCAGGATGGGAGGAGGATGCGGGAGTCAAATCCCTCCCGGTTCAGGACCGATGCGGGTCCCTCCCACCTCGGTGTCCAGCCGGTTCGGGGTGCGGGTCCCTCCCGGCTCGGGGTGCAGGCGGGTCGGGGTGCGGGTCCCTCCCGGCTCGGGAGCTGATGCGCAGCCGGTGCCGCGGAGCCCGGCTGCAGCGGATAAGCCACAACCGGGGCTTTTATAAGCGGGGCGGGCGGTGCCAGCGAGCGATGGGCAGAGCCGGCACCGAGAGCCCTCCCCCGGTCCCCCCCCAGGTTCCCCTACCCTGAGGTGGGGGGGGAGGGAGTTGCTCCGCTGGGGCTCGGGGCTGCATCCCCCCTGCTGCCTGCAGAGGTACCCATCCCAGCGGGCAGGAGCCCCCAGCTTTCCCCGTACCCCCATTTTCACACCTCCTCATCCCTTCTCCAACCTCTTTGCCTTCAAAATCTTCGCGTATATATTGCCTATATTCTATTATAATTATCTATTATAAAAACTTCCCGACGTAACAGCCGGGGGATTTCTCCAGGGGGGCTTGGCATCCTCGATGAACCACGCAAATATTTGACTTCTGGAAGAAGGAAAAAAAAAAACATGGTCTGCCCGCTCCGGTGGGACCGGCTTCCGACCGCTCCAACCAGGACATTTCATTTTGGCGCCCCCTTCGCTGAGAAAGCAGCCACCGTTCCTGTTGGGCTGGTGAAACCTCCGCGACAAGAGCCTTTTCTGCCGTGAATAAGCCGTCGGTATTTCATTAAACTGCCACCAGAGCTTCTCACCTTCCCACCGTCTCTGGGTTTATGTAATATCCATCCGACAGCCGTGATTTTAACTTATTCCTCCGGTGTTGTGTTATTGCCAAGCGTGGGCAAAAAGCCCCCCAACCCAACCCCACAACAACTGCGTCGCTGCCTGCCAGGAGAGCTGGTTTTTCCCTCGGGATGCACTGGGGAATCATTTCAAAAGAAATAAAAAAAAACCCCAACAATCTCTTTTGGAAAGCTGAGCGCGTCCCTCTGGGTCGCTAAAGGACGTCCCCAAGTCGCGTTTGGGGGACGTGGCTTCCCAAATTGGTGACGGAGGAGCGTTGAGCTGGAGGAACCGCTCCCGGGGTGGAAGCTGCTCCTCCTTGAAACCTCGGGTTTGAATTGCAGGGATGAGCGTGGTGGAGGGAGGATGCTCAGCTCTTATCACTCCTCAGGGAAGCCCAAGGGATTGAAAATCTTTACTCCACGACACCAGGTCAGTTGTTAAAGCGAGAGCGAGCTTTTTAACGCCGGGATGGATGAAGGGGGAGATACATTTTCAACCAGCAGGGGCTGCCTGGGTGACCGCGGAGGGGTCCAAGTGGACGAGGGGGCCAAGGGCTTTTCCCGCATCCGGATGCTCCTGGACCACTCGATGGCAGCATTGCCTAAAAATGCAAGAGGAAGAAAGGGGGAGCAGCCTGACTGGGCTGGGGGAGGTTCGCTGGTGATGGCATTTCCAATCCCCCCCCTTCCCTCCTCACCACCCTGTTTCGGGGCATTGCATCCCCAAAGGAGGGGACACCCTGGCAGGTGGGTGCAACGTTAGAAGCCATCTCAGCCCACTCCATCAAATCCTTTCCCACCCCAGCGAACCCTTTCCCACTCCCTCTGTCCCCAGATTGCTCCAGGCTGGTGGCATCACCCCGAGAACCACCGCAGGGCTGAGTGACGGCAAATCCCTGCCTCCTGCCTCAGTTTCCCCTTTAGGAAAAAAAGGGGGGCGATGCCTTTGCATGCTCCTGTTGAAAAGAATTGGCTGGAGTTTTTTTTTTTCCTGGTTTTGTTTTTCCTCCCTCCCTCCCTGCCCCCTGGGCTGCTGCCGTGCCAGGAATTGAAATGCAGCCTGACATCTCGACGTGGAAGGGTCCTGTGCGTGTCGGCACGTTCAGGCTGCTGAGCACTGGGTAGTCAGGGCTGGGGCTGGAAATTTCACCCCCAAGATAAGTCTTCTTTCTTTCAGAGGAGAAGGAAAAAAAAAAACAACCCCAAAATAAATCAATCCTAGGACAGAAACCCAGGCGAGGGACAACACTTGTATTTATTGCTTGGCAAAACCGAACAGATTATTGCAAGCTTTTGACAATTAATTAATGCTCGTGGGTCCCCAGGAAGATGCCAGTGCTATTCTGGGTGTAAACTGGGCTATTCCAAGAAGCTTCCTTCTTCCTTTCCCCAGGGATATTGGTACACCTTTACGTACATGGTCAGGCCTTTCAGAGCTCCGAGAAATGCTTTGTACCAGGCAGCTGGAGAAAACCTTGCCTTTTCCTGTCGTGTTTTCCAGAAGGACAGGAACCTCTTACACTCTAGGTTTCCCTGCAGAATCCCTGAGGCCGGGATAACATCAGTCACGTACAAAGCACAGTTCTCTGGGAGGAAAAAACTGGCCTCCTCCTTCAGGGAACCACCAGAAATGGTGTTTTTCCAGCTTTGGAGGTTTTAGCTTCTCCATCCACCCCGGCCAAGGGGTTGGATCCCATCTCCTCATAGCACAAAGGTGGGAGCAAGAAATGCCAGGAGCAGGTTGAAGATTTGCCACGTCCCCAGAACGTGGCTGCAGGTCCTAAATAACAAATGTCCCTCACAAGCTGCCAGCAGAGGGGTTTGCACGGTGTGGCGGTGTGATCTCCCTGTTTTTCCCCTTCTGCCCTCCAGCCCCAGCCCCAGCTCCTGCTCGTGAGACATGGTGGTGTGGTTTCAGCCAAATTTACCAAAAACCAGACTGACAGATGGCCCTTCTTCCCCCCAAAAAGAAGGGAGAGGAAGAGGATAAGGAGATTTAGGAGCGTAGAATGAACTAAACTACTTTAAGGAAGTATTAATACTAAAATTAAAACAAAAACAAAAGGAAGAAAATAATGAAATAGATACAGTAACTACAAAACCATCTCAAGATCCCAGGATGACGATCACATCACCAGCAGGTGTTGGGAAAAGCCCCAGACTGGACTCGGTGATGGACAGGAGCTGGATTCCAGCTCTGGAGTCAGGAACGCTCAGAGTGGGGTCAAAGGCAGAGGAACAGACAGGGTCCTCCTGGGACATCGGCCATGGAAGGAAGAGAGTTGACCCCTTGGTCCCTTTTATCTCCCTTTTATATCCCTTCTTTTACCCTGAGGATGGGATGGAAGACCCCAGTGGGTCAGTTTGGGGTCCCCTGTTTAATGTCTTTGTCAGAGACACGGACAGTGGGACAGAGTGCACCCTCAGCAAGTTTGCTAGATGACACCAGGCTGTGTGGAGGGAAGGGATGCCATCCAGAGGGACCTGGACAGCCTTGAGAGGTGGGTTAGTGCCAACCTCATGAAGTTCAACCAAGCCAAGTGCAGGGTCCTGCACCTGGGACGTGGCAATCCCAAGCACAAATACGGATTGGGCAGAGAATGGCTGGAGAGCAGCCCTGAGGAGAAGGACTTGGGAGTGATGGTGGATGAGAAGCTCAACATGAGCTGGCAACATGTGCTGGGAACCCAGAAAGCCAACCCCATCCTGGACTGCATCAAGAGAAGGGTGGCCAGCAGGTCATGGGAGGTGATTCTACCCCTCTGCTCTGCTCTGGGGAGACCCCACCTGGGGTGCTGTGTCCAGCTCTGGAGTCCTCAACATAGAAAGGACATGGACATGTTGGAACGGGTCCAGCAGAGGGCCATGAAGATGCTCAGAGGGATGGAGCACCTCTGCTGTGAAGACAGACTGAGGGAGGTGGAGAAGAGAAGGCTCTGGGGAGACCTTAGAGCGGCCTTCCAGTATCTGATGGGGGCTACAGGAGAGCTGGAGAGGGGACTTCAGTTTTAAATTGGAAGAGGGGAGATTTAGATTAGATACCAAGAAGAACTTCTTTCCTGTGAGGGTGGTGAGAGCCTGGCCCAGGTTGCCCAGAGAAGCTGTGTCTGCCCCATCCCTGGAGGGGTTCAAGGCCAGGCTGGATGGGGCTTGGAGCCACCTGGGCTGGTGGGAAGTGTCCCTGTCCAGGACATAGGGTTTAGAGCTTGGTGATCTTGAAGGATCCCTTCCAACTTTAACCGCTCTATGATTGATTTGGAAATCACATCATCTAAAAGCTGCAGAAACAAGCTGCCTCCTGCAAAGATGAGTTGTACAAAGACACACTCCCCCACCCTGTGCTATTCTCTGGGCTTTAAATTGAGCCCAGCTGAGTTGGGCTCTGGGGGTTGTGGTTGGTGTTTCCCAGGTTGGGTGGGTTTTGGTAATTAATGAGTGTTCTTCTTGCTCCCAGGTGGCTTTGTGCTAGAGCTCTCAGTGCTTTGGAGAAGCTGAAAAGGAGAGATGGGGAAGGCTGAGTGGCTCTGAACTGGTGTCTCTGCTAAATGTAAGTTTTATTTATGTTTTTTTAGCAGAAGTGGGTGAAGGTGCCTCCTTGGTGTGGTCTGAGGTGGGGTGTATTTCCCTGGGGAGGAGGCCTGCAGCATGCAAGGGGGGGCTGAGTTTTCAAGACCCTCTGTTTTAGGGCAGGACTGTACAAAATTTTTAGAGCAGTTGAGTTTGGTTGTTTGGGTTTGGGGTTTTTTTTTTACATTTTCTCATGGTGCAGAAGGAGGGTGTTAAATGGTTTCCTTAGAAATGAGAGGGGTTTGAGGCTGTTTTGGTTGATTGTGTGTTCTCAAAGTCACCTCCTGCCCTAGTGAGAGCTGTGGTATGTGGTGGCCGTCAGCAATGTGACCCTTAAACTGGTGACTAAAGAAGAGCTGTGTGTTTGTTGTGTGCTCGAGGGGGCTTATAGGACTCCCTTGGTCTAGGAAGCTCCTAAATATGGATTTTAAGCCCATATGTGAACTAAAAAGGGTCTAAAACTGTTGTGTTGGAGCATCTCTATTGCAGTAAGGTCCTTGTGTGATTGCAGGAGCTCAGGGCTGTAGAAGAAGGAGGATAAATAGGGGGTTTCTTGCA
Organism: Nycticryphes semicollaris; assembly: GCA_013400055.1. Lineage (NCBI taxonomy): Eukaryota > Metazoa > Chordata > Aves > Charadriiformes > Rostratulidae > Nycticryphes > Nycticryphes semicollaris. The sequence continues at coordinate 54,721 of VXBJ01002949.1, forward strand.
GCTCTGCATCACTGTGGACCCCTGAGGCTGGAGGCAGTGATGGGCAAAACCCTGTGAATTATGATAGAGATTTGTATGGCCACCAAAACCATGGCCTTAGTAGATGTAGCACCGAGGGAATGGCCAACAGAGAGAGTTGTGAAGGTGGGGAGACGTGGTTTGCTAAGAAAACCTTGTGGAGCCTGAGATCTGCCCTGGGTGAAGTGACTCGGGATTGGGATTGAAAATCCTGCCTTGTAATTAAGTCAACCCAACCCCCACCAGTGCTGTTGTGACTCCGAACTGCTTGTGGTGGCAATGAGCTGCTGGGGCAGGCCTCAGTTTTGGAGTGTGAGAGGAGAAAATAGGGTTATTTGGGCTGGGGGTGGTGAGGGGAGGGGGAGGGAAGGCAAGCAAAACCTAATCTAGCGAAACAAAATCGAGGGGTTTGTTTGCTGCTGTGCAATGTGTGACACCAGGATAATCAAGGGAAGGAAAAATGCTGATGCAGGAGGGGCTGATGGCAGGTTCCTGAAGGAAGGGGTGTGACTTTTTTAGCACCTGGCTGTGAAAGCTGGAATATCCTCAGCCTGGGCACGGCTGCTGAGCCCCCCACCTCTCCTGGCTGTAGGCAATTACTTGCTGATTGAATCCAGCTTGTGTTAGTTTTGCTGTTTACTTTAAATGCAGGTTCTCACCAGCAACAATTGGCTTGGCCCAAAGTGTTTCTTGCTGAAACTTATTTTCAATTTAGCTTCTGACCTCACTGAAAGCTGCCTTGGGGGAGGGGGGGGGGGGGGCATTCATTGCAGGGTTCTTTCCTCTCCAACCCTTGTTTGCTTTCTTTATTCTCCACGTCAGGTGGAAGCAGGCATGGACTTGGACTTAGGCTTAGCTTTAATTATCTTTTTAGGCTTGGCATGCCCAACCAAAGCAACTGCTTTGGATAAGTGGGTGAAGAGCCCCTCTTTGTGCTCTCCAGAAACCTTTGTGGAAGTACAAAAGCCTTTTCCTCCTGCCCCAGGCAAAATGTCTCTGCTCTGAACACCAGAGCTGGTAGCGCAGCAGTTTTGGGGGTCTGCAGGGCTTTGACTGGGGGCAGGATTTAGGGTATAAAGTGTTTAGTCTGTACCTAGGGGCTGCAGCTCCCTGCCCTACCTCAAAGTGGCCAAGAAAGGCCAACAGCATCCTGGCTTGTGTCAGGAACAGTGTGGGGAGTAGGACTGGGGAGGTGATGGTTCCCCTCCCTGTGCTGGGCACTGAGGAGGCCCCACCTCGCGGGCTGGGTCCAGTTTTGGGCCCTCCATCACAAAAAAAGACCTTGAGGGGCTGGAGTGGGCCCAGAGAAGGGCAGTGGAGCTGGTGAGGGGTCTGGAGCACAAGGAGAAGGATCTGGAGAGCTTATCAGGAGCAGCTGAGGGAGCTGGGGATGTTCAGCCTGGAGAAAAGGATGCTGAGGGGAGACCTTCTGGCTCTCTCCGACTCCCTGAAAGGAGGGTGTAGCCAGGTGGAGCTGGTCTCTTCTCCCAAGGAACAGGCCATGGGATGAGAGGAAATGGTCTCAAGCTGTTCCAGGGGAGGTTTAGGATGGATATTGGGGAAAAATTCCTTCATGGAAAGGGTTAGCAAACCCTCGAAGAGGCTGCCTGGGGCAGTGGTGGAGGCACCATCCCTGGGGGTATCTAAAAGCTGGGCAGGTGTTGTGCTGAGGGACATGGGTCAGTGGTGGTTTTGGCAACATTGGGTTAATGGGTGGATTTGATGATCTTAAGAGTCCCTTTCAACCTTGATGACTCTATGGGGAGGGAGGGAAACCCAAACACACCTGAAAAATGTTAATGGGATCTAAAATAGCCCATGTGCAGGTTTAAGAGGTGAATGAAGTAGAGCTGGTGCTGCTTTGGTAGATGCTCAAGCGCGGAGGGACTGGCCAGTCTACCCCGGAGTCTTTTGCCCCATATCAAGAGCAATTCCCAATGGAAAGGAGAAGCAGAGATGGCGTTTGCACCATTCCCATTGCTGGACTCCTTAATTTCTCCCTCCTTGTGGGTTTTTTTGGGTTTTTTTTTCTTTTCAGAGCCTCCTGCTGCTCTTTGACACATCTTCAGCCTGAAGTCACTGAAGCCTGGCACAGGTGTCCTAGCAATGCTCCTGGCGTCGCGAGGGGTGGCTGGTGACAAAGCAAAGGGTATGAAACTTGGCTGTGGGCACCCCAGAGCAGACCTGGCCTGGAGGTGTGTTCCTAACCCTAAGGGAGATGCTTTTCCACCTCTTCCTCACCCCCCAAAAAAAAATCTTCTGGGAAGTGATAGGTTTGGGCTTGTCTCGCCTCCGTGTTGGATTTGGATTTGCCTCTCCAGCCTGGTGCCCCCCTTGCAAAATGGCCTGTAGCGATGGGCAAGACCATCTTGGGCTGAAAAAGAGACCATCTTGGGTTGAAAATGTGAAAGTTTTGGCTTTAGTCTCTGTCACAGGGCTGACCGGCCACTGCAGCAGTGACAGGGAGAGGTGAGGACCATCGGGTGACCAGTGCAGTAGGTGCAATCAGACTTGGTGACTTCTGACCGTGCTGCCTCTGGGCCCTTTGTGGTTGTCTTCCCCTTAGGTGTTTCTCCCATGGTGTTGCATTCTGGTTGCTCTCTGTTTTGCATCTGAAGGCTGAGACCTGCAGGTTTTCTGGATGATTCTTTCTGCATTTTCTTACCTCCCCCTCCACCCAGGTTTCCATGCTGAGGCCAATCTCAGATGTAACACAGGGGTAGCTCCTCCAGGTTATCTGCTCCAGAAGTGTCAGCTTTTCCATGGGAGAAGAGCCTAAGGGGCCTTGAGGGGCCTGTTGAAATATCTACATCATTGAATGGATGGTCTGAATGATGGTGTCCAGCTCCAGGGAGGTTGTTTCCAGCTTTTTCTTGGGATTGCAAACCATCTGGGTGGGAAGGGCCCTGGAGGTTTCAAAGCTGGGCTTGCTCAGGTCCGTGTCACAGTGGCTCCGACATCTCCAAGGATCGCAGTTCCCCACCGCTTTGGGTCCCTGTTTGAGCACCCTCATGCTACTGGAGCTGGGAAAGTTAACAATATTCTGTTGGAATTGCCAACTCTGCAGCTTGGCTTTCTGTTGGCTCGTTGTGATGCCCAAGGGTCGCTTTTGGGTGGAGGAATCCATGCAGGAGCCCAGAGTGCTGGGTTTGAGCAGGAAACTTGCCTGCGAAGCTTTGAAGCAGGCCTCGGGGATGAAGGGCTCAGCCAGAGACTGGTGGCTTGAAATGGGGGTGGGGGGAAGAGGAAAGTTGGGGAGAAAAAGGCCTTTTTTTCCCTCCCTTGCTGGAAGTGCTAACAAGCATTTAGCCTGACACCATGGAGTTTGGGTGGCACGAGGAGCTCAGTTGAGAATAAACACTTGCAAAGGCTAAATAAAACAGTTCAACGTGGGTCTTGTGGCTCGGATGACTCTGGTGAAGTGGGGGAATTTAACAGGGGGGGCTTGTAAAAGTTATCAATACTTGATGCCTGGGGCTGGTGGGCCCTGACAAACTTGGTCCAGGTGATGGTTGCAGAGGAATTTGTTTTGCAGATGCCTCTTGCGGCTCCGGTTGCTGCTCGCCGTGTTGAAAGGATGGCAGTGATGCCGTCTCTGTGATATTTGCTGTTACAAATTATCTCCTCCTCTGGTAAAATCTGCTTTGTGAGCTCTCCCTGGCTGTCGATGAATTAATGAGCTGGGCCCTAGACCAAGCAGGAGCTAATTAAACTATTTTCAATTCCCAGAACCTCTTAATTCATCCTCTTCGCACGGATGCGATATTAAGTGAGATTCAGATCAGCTTTTGCCAGAGGACCCGAGAGAGAGAGCAGTTTCCTCACAGGCAGCTATTTCCATCCAAAACTTCAACCTTCTGACCCCAGGGGCCAGAGAGAGCGAGTTGTGCAAATAAAAGCAGCAAGAGATGCTTTTAGCCCAGGAATACAATTCTCTCCTGTGGACTTTTTGTATGCAAACCATTGACTCTTGTTATAATGCCTTTTTTTTTTTCCTTTTTAAGATGTGGTTTAATTGGCTGGTATTGTTCTACCCCAAAAATAACTGCAAAAAGCTCTTCTCCCACAGCAGATCTGTTGCTCACATGTACTCTGTTTCCAGCTGGGATTTCTTGCCTTTATTTCATGGTGGAAATGCTGAAATTGCTGGGAAACAATCTTCCGGGACATAAAGTAGGGGGTGGTGTTGGTTGGTTGGTTGGTTGGTGGGCTGGTTGGGTTTTTTTAATGCTGAGCTGTTAGGAAAGGGATGTTTGCTGTGTAAATCCTCAGTAGTGGAGGCAATGGGGGATCTGAGGATGCATGTGGAAAGGATGCCCCCTGAAATAAAGGCAAACCATCCTCTAAATAAATGCTGGGGGATCGAGGAGGCCCAGAGCTTTGGGGTGGGTTTGTGTTGTGGAGCCTCTAACTGCAAAGGTAATGGGGCAGGAGGTGTAGGCTCGTAGCAAGAGGCACATATGGGATCAGACCTTGAGGGGCTGGAGTGGGTCCAGAGAAGGGCAACGGAACAGGTGAGGGGTCTGGAGAACTTGTGAGGAGCAGCTGAGGGAGCTGGAGAAAAGGGGGCTGAGGGGAGACCTTCTTGCTCTCTCCAACTCCCTGAAAGGAGGGTGTAGCCAGGGGGGGTTGGTCTCTTCTCCCAAGGAACAGGCCATGGGATGAGAGGAAACGGCCTCAAGTTGCCCCAGGGGAGGTTTAGGATGGATATTTGGGATGATTTCATCATGGAAAGGGTTATCAAACCCTCAAAGAAGCTGCCTGGGGCAGTGGTGGAGGCACCATCCCTGGAGGGAGTTAAAAGCCGGGTTGATGTAGTGCTTAGAGACATGGGTTAGTGATGGGGGCTTTTTTTAAATCAGAGTTCGGTTGATGGTTGGACTCAATCTGAAAGGTCCCTTCCAACCCGGACAGTTCAGTGATTCTATGGGTTGGAAAGCTCTTCTCTCCAGCTGAGCCTTAAGCGGGTAAATGGTGGAGAAAACTTGCCCAAAGTCTTTTAGCCTGAGCTAAGCTGTCTTGCTCTAACTGCTTCCAAAAAAAAAAAAAAACAAAACCCAAAACCCTGTGGTTAATCTATTTTAGCTGTGGTTGTTCCTTTCTCTTCCCTCTCCCCTCCCCAAATGCGATTTGTGCTGATGGCCATAAATAAATCCAGCTGGAGATTGGGCTGAGATACTGTAAGCACAGCTCGGGTTGTGTCACCCAAATCGAATGCGAGGTGAGCAATCGGTTTGAGCATGCAAACTCTTGTGTTGCCTCTCCCAAGTCAATAAAAGAAAGGAAAAGGGATGATTCTTGACAGGGGCTGACAGGGAGGAGAGGAATTAGCGCTTGAATTGGCCACATGAAAAGGCGAGGAGCCACCGCAGGGCAGAAATGTGTCTGGAGGAGGAGAATAGAGTGGACTTTTGCTACTGGAAATTAAATTGTGTCAATTTATTGTCTGTCTGCCTGCCTTTCTTCTCAACATCGCTTCGTGGAAAACGTAAGGGGTGCAAGGTGATGCTCTGAAGGCAGAAGGGTCTGGTGCAGTAAATGAATTAATTAAGGGAAAAAGGTTAGGCAGCTCGTTGCAGTGTGTGCTGTTTTAATTAAAGGTACCCAGTGGTGTTTGGGAGCTGGGGATGGACACACACACACACACAAGTCTGCTCCTGACCCTCCCCAGATGCTTGTTTCTGGCATCCAGGGCCACGTGTGCCTCTGTCTCCCCATTATTTACTATTCTGTGCCCAAAACCAGGAGTGCAAAGAAGTTCCATGCGAGGGCCAAAGAAGCGCACGCTGTCTGTTGCCACGGAGGATTTGGGTTGAAAAGAGCCGAGAATGGCTCAGTGGCCCGGGCTGCTGCTCTTGGCATTGTGGCTGGTGCAATTGCCTGCTGAGAAAAGCTCTTCTTTTTTTTTGGAGGTTAGGATATAGCCTGCTCCCAGTGCCAAATTGGCAGTGTTTTGGGGATTTAAAACCTGCAAAACAGCCCGGTGGCTTTTTTTTGTTGTGTTTGGCACCCGATTAAGCCGTGCTTAACCCAAGCGACGCCGGGCTGGGTGTAAGGCAAGGCTGACCTTACCCTGTTGGCACTGAAGGAATAAATCCAGTTAAAAAGGGGTTTATTTGGGTATGTCAGGCTGCGGGGGTAATTTTCTTGGGGCGAATTAGCCCGCTTCAGTACAGGAGAGAGTTTGTAGGATTGAGGAAAGCATAAGAAATGCATGGTGTGATGTTTCCTTATTTATTTTCTGGCCTTGATTCCAGCTTCTCTATAAAGGAGGGGCATCTCTGCAAATCCTTTGTCTGCCCCCCGCTCCCCTCTTTCAAGCCATGGGCATCTTGGAGATGGGAGCTTTGGGGACTTTGGCTGTTATCATCTTAATGAATTCAGTAACATCCAGAGGGCTGAGGGGGGCAGGAAGAAAGGCCCCTATTCCTGGAAGCAGCCTCTCAAGCGATGCCATGAGATGTGGGAGCTCAAAGGTTCAGATACTCTAGCTGGAGGTGGACACAGCTGTTAAATTTCTGCTTCTGAGAAGCTTTAATCTCTCTATTATATTTCCCCCCTGCCTCTCATGAGGGCTCTTTTGATGGGAAGGTGTTGTGTCCTTCTGTAAAGCTTGAGGCCACACCAGCCACAGCCTCTGTGCCCGTGTGCAGCAGCACCAGAGACCAAAGATGAGATGAAAATCTTCTTTTTTTCCTTATTGTACTTGAAAAGAAATCTCAAGTCCTGGGGTGTTGTGTAGCAGGAGCTACAGCAGCACAATCCCGGGCTGAGCATGAGTTCATTGATGTTTTCCCTGTAGCAGATGCTCAGGGCTTGTCAGGGAGCGTGGGGTGGAGAAGGTGATCTGCGGGATTTGGGGGGGATTGTTGAAGAGCAGCTTTGCTAAAGCTCTAATTAATAGAACGATGGATGGGGGTAGAGTTGGAAGGAACCTTCAAGACTTTCCAGTGCCACCCACCCCTGCCCTGGGCAGGGACACTTCCCACCAGGTTGCTCGAAGCCCCCTCCAGCCCGGCCTTGAGCCCCTCCAGCCCGGCCTTGAGCCCCTCCAGCCCGGCCTTGAGCCCCTCCAGCCCGGCCTTGAGCCCCTCCAGCCCGGCCTTGAGCCCCTCCAGCCCGGCCTTGAGCCCCTCCAGCCCGGCCTTGAGCCCCTCCAGCCCGGCCTTGAGCCCCTCCAGCCCGGCCTTGAGCCNGGAGCCTTCTCTTCTCCAAGCTGAACCCCCCCCACCCAACTCTCTCAGCCTGTCCTCCCAGCAGAGCCCTCCCAGCATCTCCTTTGGCCCCTCTCCAAGAGCTCCATGTCCTTCTGATGGTGGAAGCTCCACAGCTGGCCGCCTTAATCCCTCTCTTCCATGTGTAGTAGGGTCAGGTCTGTAGCAAGGCAGCAGCAATTTCAAGGTGCAAAGTTTAGGGTCAGTTAGGGAATATCATTCCAGGACGTGGAGTATCATAGGATGTGCTGCAAGCTGATCCTCTCTAACGATGGCATCTTTATCTGGAGGTCACCTCCACTTGCAGGAGGGAAAAGAAACTACTCAGGTTTGGCTTCAGCCCCTTGGGCTGTTGATTCGTGTCACCCAAAGGAACAGCCGTGTCTCTCCTCCGCTCGCTGTGACTCCACGTGACAGCCAGAGCGCCACACGTGTCAGAGTGTCAGCCTTTTATTTACGAAATGAAGGCTTTATTTGGGCCCCCCATGCCTGCCAAAAGTGCTCTAGAGTGAAGAGCAGGGATTACCCTTAACACAGGCAGCCCCGTGCTCTCGGCTGCACGCAAATGAAATGAAGCCGGTTAAATTAGATGATTGCGCCAAGCAATTGAAACTCAAATTCATCTTCCTGGGGTTTGCCTTCTCTCCTCTCCTCCTCTCTGTTTTTTTTTTTTTGGTGGGGGGATGGGATATGCGGGGTGGGGGGGAGCGTTGGCTCTTTCTTTTGCAAGCGGATGCTCCAAGATTGAGTGTTTCCCGGTAATTAAAAGCTCGTTAGGGGTTGTGCCTCCCCTCGGCTGGTGGAAGGGAAACAGCACAAAGCTGGTGGGAGGATGTGGAGTTTCCTGGCCTTGCTGTAAGGGAGATTTGGGGACAATTTGGGAGGGGGGGTGGTTTTTGTGACATGTTGGGCTCCGTGTGTGTCATTCCCTGAACAGTTTGCAATTGGATTCCGAGAAATCCAGTGACTGCACGGCAGGGTTTGAGCATAGCAACCATGGCTCGGGATGAGCAGGAATGTTTGGGATGTTAAGCCAGGCAGGGTTTGGACATTTTTGGGTCGATTAGGGATGGACGGGAGCGTGCTGGCCCTGAATTCCCATAGAAAACTTCTGGCTTAGTTACGGCTTCCTGCGGCGTGACTGGGTTTCTTTTTCAGGTATGCCAAAAACCCAGGGTTATAAATAGTTGACTGGTGCAGCTAAAGCTTGGGATTCCCTCCTTAAAAGCATTTCCTGAGGGTGTTTGCAAAATTGCCAAATTTTTAATGTATTGGGTGTTGTCAGACAAGTGCTGTTATTTCCCGGCGGGTTGTGCTTTGATCTGCTTCACTCTTAAAAGAAGGTTCTTTTTTTTTTGGCTTTGTTTTGTTTTTCAAAGGGAACTAGTGCCCAGACAGTGTCCTTGAAGGTCCTGGCTGGGGGACAGCAGAGATACCTGTAGGTGAGTTTGCATTTTCCACCTGATTTCTTTTTGAGTTGTAGTGAGTCCTAAAGATGAGACTGTGTCTTGGGTGGAAGCTTGTGGCCAGGGTGGACTTGAGAAAAATGGCTTGAAGTCACAAATTGGCTGTTTGGAAGGGGAGAAAGTAAAATAAATGGTGTGACCTGGAAATGTTCATGGCTCCTATGTGATATTGACCCTCCATCGTTGGAAAATCTTGTAGAGGAAACGCTGCCTTGGCTCGTACTCTGCTGCGTGTGAGCAGGGTGATGGTGAAGGTTGGTGTTGATCTCGTGGAGAGCAGCTCTGAGGAAAAAGATTTGGGAGTCCTGGTGGACACCAGGATGTCCAGGAGCCAGCAATGGGCCCTGGTGGCCAAGAAGGCCAGTGACATCCTGGGGGGCATCAGGAATAGTGGGACCAGCAGGTGGAGGGAGGTCATCCTCCCCCTCTGCTCTGCCCTGGGGAGGCCCCATCTGGAGCACTGGGACCAGTTTTGGGCTCCCCAGTTGCAGAAGGACAGGGAACTGCTGGAGAGGGGACAGCAGAGGGTCTAAGAAGGTGCTGAGGGGCTGGAGCATCTCTGTGCTGAGGAAAGGCTGAGGGACTTGGGTGTGTTTAGTCTGGAGAAGAGAAGGCTGAGGGGGGATCTGATCAACCCCCTAAATCCTTCAAGGGGGGGTGTCAGGAGGATGGGGCCAGTCTTTTCCCAGTGGTGCCCAGTGAGAGGACAAGAGGGAATGGGCACAAACTGGACCATGGGAAGTTCCATCTCAACATGAGGAGGAACTTGTTGTCTGTGAGGGTGTCAGAGCCCTGGCAGAGGCTGCCCAGAGAGGTGGGGAAGTCTCCATCCCTGGAGACATTCAGACCCCTCCTGGATGTGTCCAGGTATCCGACATGCTCTGGCAGGAGGTTGGGTGGGGTAATCTCCAGAGGTCCCTTCCAACCCCAGATCATCCTGTGGTTCTGTGAAAAGGGACCTGGCCAGCACCTCAGTGCCACCCGGGGAGGATGTGGGCTCTGCCTCCTCTCCCTCGGTGCGGAGGAAGGGCTCGATGAGATAATTCTATCACGAGCAGCTCCAGCAACTGTCAGGATGGATAAAGCTCCCGAAGGCAAGAGGTAGAAAAGACTTTAATTATTTCCATGGTTTTTGAACCTCAGAAAGGCTACTGGGGTGGGAACGGATTGAAGGGGAGATGGAAGTTGCCAGAGGAGGGAGGTGATGGAGGGCGGGGGGAGGTTACGGCAGATGCACTCATCTTTTCATATTTTCCACTTAAATTTTGACTCTTGAGGAAGCGCAGGTGGCGGATATTGTATTGATATTTGGATCCCTTGGTGCTGCAGCGGGGTTTTGGGGCCAGCAGAGCTGCTCTGTTCTCGGCCAAATCCACCTTTTTATTTCCTTTGTAGGAAAGAGAGCCCTTGGCTACTGCTTTTCCTGCAGCAGATGAGTCATTTATGCAATGAGTTCACGCTGAGATTGGGTAAAATAATCCTTATAAAGGGAAACAGCTCTGGACTGCCTGATGCAGCCCCCTTTGAGGATTAGGTGGGGATGCTTGAATTAATGCCAATCCTTATTTTAATTTTGGAAAAGGGTTGTGGTGTGTTTTTTGGGTGTTTTTTTTTTTACTGTGGTTGTGCCAGGCATCTTGTTAAACCAGCCGCTCTCGCGGCTGCGCGGTGCTGAGCTCGGTGGCTGTGTTTTATCTGTCAAGGTTTGATTAGCTCTGACAAAACTGACTTGCAGCTCTAATTTATCTCAGTAGCAGGAGATTTTGTCCGGCTGGTCGTTAACAGCAATTAATACTTGCCCTGGGTACCTTTGATGGCATTCCCTTGCAGATAAACCTCTATTTAAATGGTACTTTTCTTTTCTATATCCCACTTTTCTGCTTTTTAATCTCTAGCAATGTGGCCAAACATATTTGGTGTGTCTGTCCGGGGGCTTATCAGGATTTGATGTCTCTTGGCTGGTGCAAGAAGCAGAGATTTATAGTCTTCAATGTTTTCCTCGGTCAAAAGCCCCAAATAGTGGAGGTGCCTCTTGGTGCTGTGGATCCATACTGGGTTGTAATGGGGAACGCTGGTGGAAGGGTGACTTGTTATGCTTTTGGCATTTCTGCCTCGGATGGTAAATGCTTCTGAAGCTCTGACTGCAAGTTATTTGGTCTGTATTTTCCAGCTGTGTAAGGTCTGTACTTCAGTTGATGAAATGGAGAAGTTACTGCTAAAGCAGCCGGTGCAGTTCTTTTGGGGTAAGAGGAGGGGGAAAAAAGACAAAGAACTGAAAAGGAGATGAATATTCTTGGGCTGAAACTCGGGTCTGGGTGAAGCTCAAGTGTTAAGGGGAGGAGTAAGGCTGGAAGGTGGCTCCATGTGAATGAAGTTTTGGGCCCCTCACTCCAAGAAAGACCTTGGAGTTGATGGAGCAGGTCCAGAGAAGGGCAACAGAGCTGGGGTGAGGGGTCTGGAGCACAAGGAGAATGGTCTGGAGAACTTTTGGGGAGCAGCTGAGGGAGCTGGGGGTGTTCAGCCTGGAGAAAAAGAGGCTGAGGGGAGACCTTCTGGCTCTCTCCAACTCCCTGAAAGGAGGGAGTAGCCGGGGAGGTTGGTCTCTTCTCCAAAGGAACAGGCCACGGGACAAGAGGAAATGTCCTCAAGTTGCCCCAGGGGAGGTTTAGGATGGCTATTGGGGAAAATTTTTCCACTGAAAGTGAACAGGCTGAACAGCCCCAGCTTCCTCAGCCTCTCCTCGCAAGACTTGTGCTCCAGACACATCCACCAGCTCCATTGTCCTGCTCTGGACACGCTCCAGCCCCTCAATGCCCTTCTTGAAGTGAGGGACCCAAAATGGGACACAGCCCTTGAGGTGGGACTTCACCAGTGCCCAGTAGAGAGGATCACCTCCTAAGTCCTACTCCCCACGCTGTTCCTGATCCAGGCCAGGATGCTGGTGGCCACCTTGGCCACCTGGGCACACTGCTGGCTGCTGTCCAGCCCACAGTCCACCAACACCCCCAGCTCCTTTTCAGCCAGGCAGCTCCAGCCACTCTGCCCCAAGCTTGTAGTGTCCATGGGGTTGGTGTGACCCAAGGGCAGGACCTGGTACTTGGCCTTGTTGAACCTCATCCCACTGGCCTTGGCCCATCCACCCAGCCTGTCTAGATCCTTCTGCAAAGCCTTTCTACCCTCCAGCAGGTCGACACTCCCACCCAACTGGGCATCATCTGCAAACTTCCTGAGGGTGCACTTCATCCCCTCATCCAGGTCATTAATAAAGATGTTAACAATAACTAGCCCCCATGTCAAGCCCTGGGGAACACCACTGATGACCGGCTGCCAAATGGATTTGACTCCATTCCCCATCACTCTCTGGGCCTGGCCTCCAGCCTGTTTTGAACCCAGCGGAGAGTCCTCCCATCCAAGCCATGGGCAGTCAGTTTCTCCAGGAGGCTACTTCTGGTGTATCATCATCTGGAGTACATCAGCAAGTCCTTCTTGCTGATGCTGGGCACTAAGTCTTGGACCCCTGATATACTCAGGAGGGTATTTTTCAGGTCCCTAATTACTTGGAGGCCTGGGAATGAGAGCAGGGTTGTGTGGCTGAGCTGAGCAATGTTTAATTGATCATCAAGGCTGTAAATCAGGGTTGTGTGGTTGGAGAGAAGCCAGAGGTTCAACATTTGAGGGGGCTTTATTGATTTAGAGGCTTTGGTTTTCTCTGTTGCCATAGGATGGAGTGTGTCGGACCAGCCTTGGGAGGGGGCTTGGAAAGGACCTGTATGTCCTTACAAGCCATGGCCTCAATGAATTTGCTCCAGTTCCCAGGCGATAAAACAGCACCTTAACCATCCATCGAGCATCTGAGATGCTCTGCAGAAAGATGCAGCTCCCTCTGCGACGCCTGTTGATGTGGGCTCTGTCCTACCTGTCGTGGTTGATCCAGTGTTTGCTGGAGAAAACGCCAAGCAAATCCCACAAGGAATGTTTGGGGGACTTCCAAGTTCTTGATTCTTCTTTATTTCTAAAAAAAGCACAACTAAGGGTGCAGGTGGGGAACACCACCCCCCCAAAGCAAACAAGGAAAATATATCCTCAGACTAATTTGTCGGTGATTAAACTCCTCTGACTCCTCTTGATTACAGAGGAGGAAGGTTGTTTTCCACCCCCCTCTGGACTGGAGCCCAAGCTTATGGATAATTTCTGCACCTCCATGGCTTTATTTAGGGTATTTCTGCGGCAGAGAGTAAATCTTAGCATGTGAGTGAGAAATGGGTATGAGTGGAAAATTGGAGCATCTCCATCCAGGCAGAGATGTAGGTTTTGGTCCCCACCCCCAGACCACGAGGTTGAGGTGTGGAGAGGTTATGTTTAGTTTTTCTCTATCTTTTATTGTTGGGAACCCACGTAGTGGGTTTTGTTATTTGCTGTGGGTTAATTAGCAGGGCTTTTTAATGGGAAGCACTGCAGTGACTCAGTGTTCTGGAAAGAGTCTTTGGGGCTGTGGCTTCCCAGTGGGTTTTACCCAGTGCTGCAGGGAGCGTGGCTGGCATAGAAAATGGAATTAAAGTCCTGTTTTCCTGAGTTTTATGAACTAATAAATACTCTTTTTTTCTTAAAAAAAGCTGGGAAAAGGCAAAGCTGCCAATTATGAGCTCCAACTTCATCTTAATTTTGCAATTATGGCAAAGCATCATTTCTTAGGGCTGTAAGCCTGGTAGTTTCTATACCCTTTGGTATGTACTAGCCCAAATTATAAGTGGTATTTTGCCTGAGCAGTCTCTGTTGGGTGTCTCCCTGTGTCCCTGGGGAGTGTGTTGTAACCCAAGGGAGCTCTGTGCCTTCGCATCCTCCGGCACTGAAGCTCAGCAGAGAGAGTGGCCAGAAAATAGCCACCTCGACGGGTTAAAAAGTGGGGGGATTGGGGTGGGAGGAAGAAGTGAGGGTGGCCGAATGGTGCCTTTAGGAGCTGCAAGGGATGGGGCAGAAACTCCAGGCACACACAAACCTTGCAAAATACCCAGGGGGAAAGCGATGCTGTCCCACCTTCCCTAATGAAATTGCAGGGCTCGGAGCTGCGGAGGCTGGCAATTAGCAATCAATCAATCCCAAGGGGATAATAAGGCCGGTTTGCGGAGGACGGCCCTGTCCCGAGCTATTAGAGGTGATGCTTTGCAGATGAGTGCTGACCCAGGAAGATGCTCGGGTGCGATCGAATGGCGAGGAGCGAGCAATTCCTCTTCTCCAGGTGGCTTTTCCCCCACCGACATGGGCACACCGGTGGCTGCAGGGTGAAAGCCCAGCCTGGCACCCCCCTCCCTGTAACCAGGGTGTGTTACAAATCCGAAAATTGCACGTTAACCCTCTGGGTTTTATTCCTCCTCATCGTTTTCCAGCATTGCTTGCTTATTATATTAACTCCTCGGAGCTGTTTCTCCTCCCACCCCTTCCATCCTCCCCATCCACCTCCTGCTCGCTTTGTTGTTTATAGCCGCCATGCTCGCGGTCGGAGCAAAGCAGCTGTGCTGCCGTTTGCAGCCCTATAAATTAACATTTTTCCCCTTCAATCACCACCTGCCTGGATTAAAAACCAAAAAAGAAAAGCTGAAACAAACCCAAAGAACCACCCCACCACAGGCCAAGATGGCATTTGAGTCACGGCGGGGTCTCTCTGTTCGGGGGTGTGTTTGTTAAACAGGTTGGCTAAAAAAGGTGGCGAATGAGGGGAGTAAGGAAACTTAGGGGAAGAGTGTAAAGGGGGAGCCAGTGCAAAAAGAAATAAAAAAAAATATATGTTCAGCTAATATATTTTTGTTTTCCCTCAGTAGGAAATCATGGAATCGTTGTTGGAGTTGAAAGGGAGCTCTAGAGCTCATCCAGTCCAACTCCCCTGCTAAAGCAGGGTTGCCCAGAGCACATCACTCAAGGCTGCATCCAGGTGGGGCTTGAAGGTCTCCAGAGAAGGGGACTCCACACCCTCCCTGGGCAGCCTCTGCCAGGGCTCTGCCACCCTCACCACAAAGAAGATTTTTCTCATATTCAAATGGAACTTCCCGTGTCCCAGCTTGTGCCCGTTGCCCCTCATCCTGTCACTGGGAACCACTGAGAAGAGTCCAGCTCCATCCTCCTTCAACCCACCCTTCAGATCCTCAGGAGCATGAAGAAGGTCTCCCCTCAGCCTTCTCTTCTCCAGGCTCAAGAGTCCCAGCTCTCTCAGCCTTTCCACATCAGGGAGATGCCCCAACCCCTCCATCATCTTGGGTGCCCTAATTCTCCAAACCCTTAATCATGCGGAGTTGGAAAGACCTGGGAGATGGAGAGGCTGGGACTTGCTGTTGCCCATTGGGGAAGGAAAATTAGCCCTGAGAATATATCTTAGGAGGAAAAAAAATCGTGAGGAGATGCTTTTTAAGTAAGGAAATGTAACTCGTGTGGGGTTTTACAGCAAGAGAAATGACAGTGCTGAAAGGCACAGGAAAAAGTAGTCAATTAAAGCCATAGAAATCCCACATCAGAGCTTGCAAATGATGTTGAGATTAGCACAAATATTTGCTAATGAAGTTCCAGGGATGAGATAAAGCTTTTGCTTTCTGCGGTTTGGGTATGACGGGGAGTAAATTCAAACTCCACATCAGCAAATGGGGCCTACTGGAAAGCTGGGACTCTTGCTGAGGGAGGGGAGCCCTAGGAAGATGGGGAAGGGATTGATGCTGAAGGAGGGGAGATGGAGCTGAGATGTGGGGAAGAACTTCTTTGGTGTGAGTGTGGTGAGAGCCTGGCCCAGGTTGCCCTGAGAAGCTGTGGCTGCCCCATCCCTGGAGGGGTTCAAGACCAGGTTGGAAGGGGCTTGGAGCAACTTGGGCTGGTGGGAGGAGATGCCCCTGGATGTCCTGTCCCAGGAGGGTCTCTAAGGTCACCTAGTCTGTGATCTTTTGGAAGGGCTCAAGAATGTTCATCCCGGAGAAGAGAAGGCTCTAGAGAGACCTTGGAGCCCCTTCCAGTCCCTCAAGGGGCTCCAGGAAAGCTGGGGGGAACTCTTGGTGAGGGAGGGGAGCCATAGGATGAGGAGGAAGAGTTTGAGGCTGAAAGAGGGGAGACAGAGCTGAGATCTGGGGAAGAACTTCCTGGCTGTGAGGGTGGTGAGAGCCTGGCCCAGGTTGCCCAGAGAAGCTGTGGCTGCCCCATCCCTGGAGGGGTTCAAGGCCAGGTTGGAGGGGGCTTGGAGCCACCTGGTGTGGTGGGAGGTGTCCCTGCCCACTGCAGGGGTGGCACTGGGTAGAGCTTTAAGGCCCCTTCCAATGCAAGCCATTCTGTGTGCTCCGATAGCCTGATGCCGTGGGAGAGGAGGAAAGAGTTTGCCATTTAAACCCATTTTCAATGTTTATTTGCAAAACTTTTTCCTGTGTGGGGCTTTCAGCAGGCAAAAGGAGCGCAGGTGGGAGCGGCAGCAGCACAGCTTGTCCTGGAATTAAATGTTAAATTAATTGGCAGGAAACATAATCTGGGTGCTTCCTCCTGAAGAAGGATGGGGCAAGGCTTTGGTTTGTGGCTGTTTCCCCAGCTTGAAGAAGGTGGCATGGATCCACGTGGGCAGCCCTCAGCTTGCTTGGGCTGAAGTCCTTAAATTAGCGCTTTCCAGTCCTAACTTGGCTCTGGGGAATTGCAGCAGCATCCTGTGCAAAGCCTCGCTAATTAATTTATGCAATGGGCATTATTAAGGCAGTGAACCCAGGCGCTGAAGCAGCAAACACTGCCTCCCCCCATTAGCGCTTCTAGCCGCAAACTGGACATTCCCATCCTATTTCCATGAGTTTTGGGGCTGCTGAGGAGTGGGTTTTTTTGGCTCACCCAGTCCTGGGTGCAGCTATGGGCGACACCAGGCCTGCCCAGTTTGCACCAGGGCTTGGAGCTGGGGACCCAGTGTAGAGCAGGCAGGGCCCAGCAGCCACTTTGATCTAGAAGTTTAGTAAAAATCACTGCATAGATCTCCCCCCAGGACCCTGATTTAGTTATTTGTCCATGAAATCTAGAGCCCAAAAGCTCCCCAAAGCCTTTTTCTGTGTGTGTTTGGGTTTTTGTCCCCCCTGGCTGCTTGCACAGGGCTCATCTCTGTTGGTGCAATGGGGGCAGCTGGATCCCCTCTTTACCCCCAAACCACCAACACACCCAGCTTGAGCTCCCTCCTCAGCCTTCTGAGGGGTGATAGTGGTCGTGGTGGTGGTGGAATTTCATCTGCAAAGGGTACAGCTGGCCAAGTTGGGTGCCAGGAGGCCCATCGAGCTTGTCCTGCCAGCGATTGGCAATTAATATGCAGGGGGGTCCTTGCTCAGGGGAAGAAGCAGCATCTTTATTGCAGGCGCTTGGTATGCCGGCTGCATGCAGAGCCCGCCCAAAGCACCACCGAGGGCATGGTAATAGCACAACTTGGGCCTTTGGAGGGTTTTAGAGCCTTTTCCTGCAACCTCAGCTTTCAATTTTATTGGGTTATTTTAGGAAACTTTGTGCCTGTAAAGCCTGGGTTGATTTGTGGGTGGGAAGGGAATTCCCATCCTCCGGGTACTGGAGAGGGGACAGGGCTTTGCTCATGGAAAAAAAACTGCCTCCAGCAGCAGCATTGCCCCCTCAAAGAGCTCCAACCCCCCACTTTTTGGCTGCTGGTTGATGTGCAGTGGTTGGACTGGTCCCTGAGAGTCAAAAGCCATCTGAGTCATTTCTTCCTGTGGTTAATGATTGCATGGCCTCGACGCTGCCAGGAGCAGTGTCCAGTTAATGATTAAAACCCATAAATAAGGGCTATTGCTCATTGCCCGTGTGCGAAGCCGCTCCACGACCTTCCCCCAGCTCCAGCGGTGTTGCAAGAGGAGAAAAAAATATTAAAAAAATAAATAAAACTCTGGAATAAACCCCAACCCCTTCCCATCACCCTTCCCCACTCCCTCCAGAGCATCGCGGTGGTAAATCCGACAAAGTTTAAAATCCTGTTTAAATCCGCGTGGTGGGATTTATTCCATTCAACCTTCGGCTTTTAAAAAGCTCCTCCTGCCTCTCTCCCTCAAGTCCAGCAGGGCCCCGTGTGTTCTCTCTCCCTTATTTATGCTTAACATTCCCATAAATGGATGATTGAAGGTCCCGTCCCCTCATCTCCCAGCGCATCTCCGTGGATGCAAGCAGCAGCCGTGTGCATTTGCGCCGCCAGAAGAGCCAGCCCTTAATCTTTATCAATCTCCTTTGCGGAAAGCAAAGCATGGTATAAAATTTTATTTGCTTGGAGGAAGAAGAAGAAGGGGGGGGCGGGAAGAAGTAGTGAAATGTGAAGACCTCTGGATGTTTAGCTGAAGAGGTTTGAGCTCGTTAGGGAAAATGCTGAATTATTGCTAGTGAGCGTAAGGCTGGGAGAGGGGCCTGCTGCTGCTTCTACAGTTGTGCTTTTTTTATTAAAAAAAAAAAAATCAAGGTGTTTTTAGGGGGAATAAAATCATTCTTGGTTTACACTTGGAACTGCAGTGTCCCTGCACCAGCATCCTCCCGGGCCGAGGGCCCGGCGGCAGAGAAAATCACGGCAAAGCAAATCTCCAGAGCATTAATATGTCACGTGGGAGTAGCCAGAGAGTTTTATTGCTGTTCCCAACCCTGTGGGCACAAATCTGGCTGGTTATTTATTTATATGTCTATTTTTTTTTTTTCTTGAAAGTAATTAGGAGCTTGCGGAATAGCGGGTGTTAATTACTGGCTGATGAGGAAATGCTGCTGGGGTAGAGCCTGCACTGGGCTCGCGGGGTTCTGGCCTGATTTGTGCCTCCGGATTCGGCACGGAAAGGGAGAGAGCCTTGGAATCACTGCTACCAGCCTGGGAAGAAGCAAAGTTTTCAGGTGTATCGTTCTCTTCATCACGGCTTTTAAATTGAGGTGGAAATTTAAGGTGGCACTGAGCGTTATCACTGGACCTTGATGGTTTAAATCTGGTTTGAATCTGGTTTAAATCTCCCGCTTCTCCCTGAGCTGTGTCGCAGCCTGGATTTACAGGGAAACGCTGATTCTCCCTGGCTCTTTTTGCACCCTTGGTTGACTTGTGAATTAAAGTGGAGAGAGCAGGTTATATAAAGAGATGAGCGCTCAGAAGGTTAGTCACCAAATGCCAAAATTTCCACTGTGCTAGGAGTTGAAAACAAGCCCTGCAATCCTTGCACCCGTGCATGCTCAAACCTGGTGGAAAGAGGTCAGAAAAACAAGAGGGGGAGGAAAAACCCCACATTCATTTTGTTTTGTTTTAGTTTGGGTTTTGGGGTTTCATTGTTGTTGGGTTTGGGTTTTATTTTTTAATAACTATTCTTGGATGAGAACTGTTTGAACAGTCCCAAAGAGTGGTGCTTGACGGGGTTAAATCCAGCTGGTGGCCAGTCACAAGTGGCGTTCCTCAGGGCTCAGTGGTGGGACCATTTCTGTTTAATGTCTTATTGATGATCTTGCCAAGGACATTGTGTATCATCAGGAAGTTTGCAGGTGACACCAAGTTAGGTGGGAATTTTTGATCTTTATGAGGGCAGGGAGGCTTTACAGAGGGACTTGGATAGATTGGATGGATGGGTCAACGTTAACGGGACGAGCTTCAACGAGGCCAAGTGGCAGGTCCTGCCCTTGGGCCACACCGACCCCATGCATGGCTACGGGCTTGGGGAAGTGTGGCTGGAGCTGCCTGGCAG
>VXBJ01002949.1:74148-96127 GCA_013400055.1 Nycticryphes semicollaris
TGGTCAGAGCCTGGACTGGGCTGCCCAGGGAGGGGGTTGAGTCCCCATCCCTGAGTGTGTTTCAGAGCGGTTGAGATGTGGTGTTGGGGGATGTGGTGTAGGGGAGGGCTTTGTAGAGTGGGGCTGATGGTTGGACTCAATGATCCTGAGGGTCTTTTATAACCTGAAGGATTCCAGGATTCTGCAATTCTCCCGGCTGCAGCATCCTTCAAAAAAGGAAAGAAAAGGTGGGGGAAATACACCGTTCATCTCCCCAGATGTCTCTTGCTCAGCTCTGGGCGTTGGAGTTTCTTATTCTGAGCGAAGGTAAAAAGAAATGCTCCGTTTGGCTGATGCTGTTGCTGTTTTCCTTCCTTTCCCGGGGTGTTCACCTCGGCAACAAAATGGAAAGCTTGGATATAAATCGGGCTCCAACGCGCTAGAAGTCCATTAATTATATCATTATAATATTAGAAAAAAATGGGAAGAAAAGTTGACTGCTCTCTTTGCTCGTTCAAGCCTGACCCCAGCCGGATGGAGCTAAGTCACCTCTAGAAATGTCATTTTTGGGGAGGTGTCTTGCCCCGTTGGTGTATCTGGCGTCTGCTGGTCGCTGAATGTTGTGTAGTTCTCATCCCAGCTCTGCTCTCATCCTTGTGAGGCTTGTACACTCCTAGAAGGAAAGGGAAACAATCTCTTCTGCCAGCCCTGAATTATTCTACATCTGCCAAGAGCCGGGCAAATACAGCTTCCCCCCCCAACCCTAACTCCTGGCCCTGAGTCGCTCTTATTTCTTCAAACCTTGCTTTAAATTCTCTATTCAGCTGCTCAGAGAGAAGCATCATCTTCCCCCCCAAGAGCTGGGTTGGGGATTTTGGGGTTTTCTTGGTTTTGTTTTTTTTTTTGTTTTACTTTTAAAACATTTCCCAGGCTACGAGCTGTGTCGCCCCTTTTTCTTCCCGGCTCGGATCTGTGCTCTCAGGCTGCCCAAGTGATGGGTGCTCCCCTGCATCCTCAGGAACTACAGACACAGCTTTTCCAAGCTCCTCTTTTTTTTAATTAACCACTTTTACTCTCTATAGTAGTGTCTTTAGACGATCTTACAAACCCTTCCAAGGAGCTGTGCGTTCTCCCCGTGCCGGTTTCTTGCTCCACATCCCTTTCCTTTCAAGCATTAAACCTCCCCGAGGTTTATTCCTGGGTGGAATGATTTTTCTTACCTTTTATTATTTTTTTGGTGGTTTTTTTTTGTATCCCTGCCAGCGCCGGGCAGCTCAGGGTGGTGCTGGAAGGCAGGCATTGCTTGCAGAAGCGAGCTAGGACAGGTAAATCTGGACATTGCTCTCGGGTCCTGGGCTCCCAGTATCTGCCTGAGGGACATTTATCCCTGGTTTTGCTCAATTTGGGGAGCAAGGAGCTTTTTCAGTGCGCCTGGCTCTCCGATTGCGACAGGTTTGTTGTTTAAAAGTTTGTTTTTTGGTGTTTTTGGTGTTTTTTTTTGTTTTTTTGAAGGGGAATAAAAGTAATAGGAGTAAACCCACTTCGGCGGCGCTTTGCTGTTACGGAAGCCGAGGAAAGAAACTCAGTAAAGGGTTAACGGCGGTCGCTGTGCGGTTGTTGCCTTCCCTCTAATTGCTCTCTCCCTGCTCCTGCCAGGCGGAAGTTGGATCCAGCAGTTCAAGTTCAAGCCTTCCCTGTCCGCATGTGTCGGCGGAGNACGAGCTGTGTCGCCCCTTTTTCTTCCCGGCTCGGATCTGTGCTCTCAGGCTGCCCAAGTGATGGGTGCTCCCCTGCATCCTCAGGAACTACAGACACAGCTTTTCCAAGCTCCTCTTTTTTTTAATTAACCACTTTTACTCTCTATAGTAGTGTCTTTAGACGATCTTACAAACCCTTCCAAGGAGCTGTGCGTTCTCCCCGTGCCGGTTTCTTGCTCCACATCCCTTTCCTTTCAAGCATTAAACCTCCCCGAGGTTTATTCCTGGGTGGAATGATTTTTCTTACCTTTTATTATTTTTTGGTGGTTTTTTTTGTATCCCTGCCAGTGCCGGGCAGCTCAGGGTGGTGCTGGAAGGCAGGCATTGCTTGCAGAAGCGAGCTAGGACAGGTAAATCTGGACATTGCTCTCGGGTCCTGGGCTCCCAGTATCTGCCTGAGGGACATTTATCCCTGGTTTTGCTCAATTTGGGGAGCAAGGAGCTTTTTCAGTGCGCCTGGCTCTCCGATTGCGACAGGTTTGTTGTTTAAAAGTTTGTTTTTTGGTGTTTTTGGTGTTTTTTTTTGTTTTTTTGAAGGGGAATAACAGTAATAGGAGTAAACCCACTTCGGCGGCGCTTTGCTGTTACGGAAGCCGAGGAAAGAAACTCAGTAAAGGGTTAACGGCGGTCGCTGTGCGGTTGTTGCCTTCCCTCTAATTGCTCTCTCCCTGCTCCTGCCAGGCGGAAGTTGGATCCAGCAGTTCAAGTTCAAGCCTTCCCTGTCCGCATGTGTCGGCGGAGGGGAAGGGCCAGCGGGCAGCGAAGTTGGGGGGACAAAAAGAACCCCAACCAACCCACCCCCTTCCAGCCAGAGCTTCCAGGATGGCTCGAGCCTCCGAGTGCCGAAATTCCCACCTTTATTACTACAGCATCAAATTCTCTCTGTCCACCTACGCCACCCTCTTCTCGGTAGGTGCTCCGGTCGCTTTTCTGTCCCTCCTGGCCTTTCCCACCCACCCCTTTCCTTCCTTCCTCCCTCCCTNTGGCCTTCCATAGGGACGAGGCATGAGAACAGACAGCTCCCAGTAGGTATTTTGGCCAAATTGGTTGTTTGAAGAGGCAAAGAAAAAATAAAAATAAAGCTTGTTTTGAAGCAGTTTGGAATCATTGAGCTACGGTCGGGGGAGGGGGGGGGGGGGGGGCCCTGGCAACCTGGGGGGTGCAAACACGTGGGGGAGCAGGGGAAGGGGGAAGCAAGAAATTCCCCATCCCTTGAGGGGTTGTGGACTCCTCGATTTAATGCAGGAGATGAAAAGTTAACGCCTTCCTGGGGGTAATCATGGGGAATCCAGTCCGTATTTAGAGAGGTTTCTTCTCGAGGTCTAATTGGGCGCGTATGTGTGGAATGCGTGTCTAATTGTATGGGTGTAATTGCAGAAATAATTGTGTGAGTTCCCCAGGCAGGTTGCGAAGGGCAAACGGGGTAAACTGGGACGAGTTTGAAAATGCTTTCCGTTTCCTTATTCATCATCTGTCTATTTATTTTAGTTATTTATTTATTTAAAGGAATGAGCTCACTGGGAGGGCAAGCTTGCCCTCAGAAAGGTGAAGCCCGTTGTCATGCTGCAGAGTGGCATGTCCCCACCCCAGGGCATGGATGAGAATAGGAAAAAAGGGATTTTTTAAAAAAATATTCTCTCTTTTTTTGTTTTTTTTTTTGTCAAGTATCTCACTGATTTCCTTGTGGCTTGCTGGGTGGGAAGGCTCCCGAGGGGAGAGGAGACTTGAGTATCTCCCGTGGGGTGGCCAGGACCCACGTGGGACTCCTGCTGCACTCAGCGAGACCAAAACTAAACCCAGATTTTGTAACCCATCGGTAGCTGCAGTTTGAGTTTTGGGCAAGGACGGTGCGATGGTTTGGTTGTTGGGTTTTTTTTTTCCTTGCAGAATTCATCTGCATGAAACCCCATCGGTGTAGCTTTGCTTTCTCTCAAGAGCTGAGTTTGGCTGGGTTTGAGGTTTCCCAGAAAGCAGCTGTAGGGATGGGGAGAAGGGGCATGGTTTTGGGTTTGTTTGGGTTTGGTTTTTCATTTCTCCCAACTAATCTGAACCTGGGCTGCGATTGGAAACGTAGATCAACGACGGCCTGAGCAATCCTTATTAATTGCTGGGGCATTCTGGGGGGGCTCAGTGGGGGCATCCTGGCAAGATGAGACTCAATAGTTTTCCTGGGGACTGGAAAAATAGCTGAAAAGAATAAAAAAGCCACTTTGGATGGCTCCGACTCGGCCTGCCTTCAGCCCTTGGGATGGTCCTTGTGCCGGGGATGTTCCCCCATGGAAAATCCATCTGGATGGCACGGCTCCTGCAAGCCTTTCAGCCGCCTGACCTACTTCTGGCCTCATTTGCACATGTCGCCACCGTAATTAATTCAACGGCGCTGACGAACCCTTCAAAGCCTCGTTAACCAGACGCGACCGGCTCTGGGTTTCTCTGGCCAATCAATAATTCCTACACAATCTTTTTGTTTTGTGTTTGTTTGTTGGTTTTTTGGGTTTTTTTTTATCCTTGTGAAAGCTTTAAAAATTTAAACCTCCCCTGGATAGAAATTCAGTGGAGTAAGAGTTGAACTGGTTCATCATGAAGGATCAGTTGGAGCTTTGGGGTGGGATTGATCATGGTTTTCTGGAGTAGGGTTCTCCCAGTCTGCAGAAAATTGGATCTAATGCCCGCTCACCCCTTTCCAGTACTTTCCTGTAATGAAAACGCTTATTTGTAGGTGGGAAAATGAGTAAAGGAGTGTGGGATGAGTCTGAAAGTGGCTTGAAACCGGAGCAAACAGCAGAGATGTTTGAGTACCGTCATTAGACCGGCTGGTTTTATACAGGTAGATTTAATCCTCGTTGTCGAGGATTCAGAGGAGCAGAGGTTTGAAGTTTTCTTTTCAAAAAGAAATGCTTATTCCCTTTTCTTATTTTTTTTCTCATGAAATTGAAAACTGTTATTTCAATTGACTCTTATACAAGCATATATATATATATTATTGTTTTTACGTTCCTACCTACCATCAGCAGTTATCGCGTTATTCCGTGTATTTAATCCCTGTATTATGAATCCTGTGATTGAATCTTTTAATGACTAAAAGCCTTCAGCGCTTTCTGTATCGTGGTTCTTTGCCTGCACGTTCCCATCCAACCTCCTGAGGAGGAGCCAGGAGTGCCTTCGCCGCTCATTTGAAGGCAGATGGGTCTTCAAAACCTGGGAAGAAGGATTCTGCCGTGAGGTGGGGTGGGCATTTGAAAATAAAACAAAACAGGAGTTTCACCCTTAATTTTGCACCTTTGGTCACCTTGGGTGGAGAATGAAGAGGGTGACCCATTCCCTCTGCTCCTCCCCGAACCACTGCTCTGACTAACAGGATCTGTGTGGGCTTGGAGCCACCGTCATTGTGCCTTTTTGGTGTTCCCAAACGAGGAGGAATTATTGCCTTGCGTTAGCGCGGCGTTGACTCATCCAATTAGCGCCGTTCACCCTGGAACAAGCTCTGTCTGCTGCTTGGCCCTGGGCAGGCTTCAAGGTTGTGCTGTGTTGGCCGTGTCAACGTCCCCTTGGGTTCGTGGTGCCCGTTGGCTCTACCGGTGTTGGGAGGAACTCCCATTACATGGGCCTTTTTGGTCTCAGGCAAAGGGAACGTGGTATCTCTTAGGATTATTTAGTGGGATGAGGCGAGGGCCGGAGCCCCTCTGCTGTGAGGACAGGCTGAGAGAGTTGGGGGGGTTCAGCCTGGAGAAGAGAAGGCTCCGGGGAGACCTTAGAGCAACCTTGCAGTGTCTGAAAGGGGGCCTACAAGAATGCTGGGAAGGGACATTTTACAAGGCATAGGACAAAGGGGAATGACTTCAGAGTAAAGAGGAGAGATTTACATGAGATTGTTCAGTGTGAGACACCTCCCAGGTTGCTCCAAGCCCCGTCCAACCTGGCCTTGAACCCCTCCAGGGATGGGGCAGCCACAGCTTCTCGGGGCAACCCGGGCCAGGCTCTCACCATGCTCACAGCAAAGAAGTTCTTTCTGGTACCCAATCTAAATCTCTCCTCTTCCAATTGAAAGCCGTTACCCCTTGTCCTGTCACTGCACTCCCTGACAAAGAGTCCCTCCCCAGCTCTCCTCTAGCTCCCTTCAGATACTGGAAGTGGGGTTCCAAGGTCTTCCTGGAGCCTTCTCTTCTCCAGGCTCAACAACCCCAGCTCCCTCAGCCTGTCTTCAAAACAGAGGGGCTCCAACCCTCTGAGCATCTCCATGGCCCTCCGTTGGACCCGTTCCAACAGGTCCACGTCCTTTCTACATTGAGGACTTCAGAGGTGGACACCATACTCTGGACACAGTACAGCGTCCATCCTGCAAACCTCTCCCCTCCCCACCCTCAGTTTCTTTCCCTTGCTGGTGGGTGAAGCCTGTTGCTGTCCCGCTGCTTCCTCAGCCCCTGGAGCATCCAGCCTTCAATTCCCCCTCCCGGCTTTGCTCCCTGCTTTTTCTGGGATCTCTTCCCTCGCTGGCATCACGGATTGGGTTAATTAAAGCAGAGAAAGTGGTTCTGATTGGCACGAGGGAGGAACGGCGGGGAATTAGCAGGGTGTGCATTAATGTCTACCCCCCGCCTTCCGACCCAAATGTATTTCCTGGGACACCGTAGAAAGAGAGAAATTTGAAAACATTAAATCAAACCAAATCCCAGCGTACCAACCTGACACTTAAAATAGATTTTAAAAATGAAACTGTGATTAAAAGCCTGTTAATAGAACCAGGCCTGTCTGTTTGGTTTCAAATAACTGAAATGTCACGAGTCTAAATTTCACTTTGTGAGGAGTTTCAATGCCTTTATAGATGAGTTGGAGCCTGGAAGCAGGCAGTGATTGATAGACACAAACTAGCTGCAAAACCCCACCAGAAATAGCGTCCAGGCAGAGTGGAGAAGAAAAAAAATAAATAAAAAATAAAAAGGAAAAAAAAAGCAAAGTTTTTGCATGAAAATTAAGATTTTATGGGGTTTTTCTTTTTATTTATGTGGTTGGACTAGATGATCTCCAGAGGTCCATTCCAACCCATTTTGTGATTTGATGTGAATTAGCAGGAAGACTTGGAGCAAACTCTTTAGGAGCAATGAAGGCTTTTGGAAAGGTGAAAGCCATGGTGTCATTCGTCTCTGGCCAAGTCAATCCTAGAACCATTCAGGTTGGAAAAGACCCTCGGGATCATTGAGTCCAACCATCAGCCCCACTCTACAAAGTCCTCCCCTACACCACATCCCCCTACACCACATCTCAACCGCTCTGAAACACACTCAGGGATGGGGACTCAACCCCCTCCCTGGGCAGCCCACTCCAGGCTCTGACCACTCTTTCCAGGAAGAATTCTTTCCTCATCTTCAGCCTAAACCCACCCTGGGGCAGCTTGAAGCCATTCCCTCTCCTTCTGTCGCTAATTCCCTGTGAGAAGAGACCAGCACCAACCTCTCTACAGTGTCCTTTCCAGTAGCTGTAGAGAGCGAGGAGGTCTCCCCTCAGCCTCCTCTTCCTCAGACTAAACAGTCCTTGAACCAGGGCTTGGAAACCAGATGGAAAAGGAGAAAAGCAATGGAAAAGGAGCCAAAAAAATAAAAGGAATTCTTTCTCCTCTTTGGGGGTGTATGGGTTTTTGAGTGTTTGCAGCCAGGGGCTTTCCCCGAGGAGCCTCCCCCCAGCAATTTGGGATGGGGAAGGGCAGGATAAAGCAGCGTGAAAAGAGCTGCAGGATGCTCCTGGGTTTCCTCACTGCCCTTTTCAGGTGTCAGCTCGGCGCCGGCTGAGGAGCCGCTCGCCTCCGGCTGCACCGCGGGGCCGACGGGCAGGAATGGAAGAGCTCCTGACAGCACCCACCGCTTGGGGACCGCCTTGGGGCTTTGATGTTGAAGGAGCTGAAGGGATGTGAAGAGCCCTTTGCGGAGCTTCCCTTCATCCCGGCGGCGGCGTTAGGGCCTCTCTTGTTCAATCAGAGCTGTTAGGTTGGAGGGGGGAGAAGGTTGTCATAAATAATCCGTTGCTTTTCTTTATGGCGCTTTTCATCCAGGGATCAAAGGCCTTTCGTAACAGTGGGTTTGGCTGCATTTCTGGTTTGCGATCGGTGGGGAGCGAAGAGAGGGAGAGTCGGGGCTCAAGCTGGGGGTGAGAATGTTGGAGTGAAACCAGTGGGTTTTGGGGGGGGGAGCAGTGTGTGTGTGCTGTCGCAGGGTGCTGTTTGGGGAGGGTGGGTGTTAGTGACTGTCAAACCCAAGGTGATGGCCAAGCTGAGCCACCTGGACAGACTGTAAAGAGAAGGGCCAGGAAGGGAGAGGAAAAACCCATCTTAAAGCTGTCTGTCTGAGTTGATGCCACTGGAATTACGTGTTCTCCTTCTCAGCCAGAGGAAAAGCGGCCCAGCCTTGAGCAAAGGGGATGCACAAAGCACTGACGGCACCATTTGGGACTGGGTGGTAAATGGTTTGGAGTTGGGTGGCTTTTCCTTGGCCGTCTGGAACATCTTCCACCTCTCCCTCGAAGCCTCTGCTTTTTTTCTCTGTTGGCACCTGAATCCCATCCCGTGCTTCCCTTCCAGATCCTCGGCCTTGTGATCCTGTGCGTTGGGATTTACGCTGAAGTGGAGCGGCAGAAGCACAAAACCTTGGAAGGGATTTTCCTGGCTCCGGCTGTCCTTCTCCTCCTGCTGGGCTTCACCATGTTCGGCGTCTCCTTCGTGGGCATGGTGGGCTCCCTCAGGGACAACCGGACGCTGCTGAAGACGGTAAGGCTGTTCCCACGCTCTCAGCGCATCCCACGGGATCCCAGTGGAGGCGATAGATTTAAATCACGGAGCTGGCACCCTAATTTCCCCATTAGCCATGGCTGAGTGCCTCCTGACATCTGTGGGAAGCGCCGCTGCCTTCCTCCTGGGGAGGAAGGAGGGAGTTATTTTGGGGGCTGAGAGCCCATGTCTGGTGGAGCAAAGTCTCCGACGTCAAGTTTATTTTAGCTGTTATGACGCTGGTAGAAAATAGCTTCGTTTCCTTTCGCAAGGGAGCTCTTAGCAGAGGGGGGTAAATTACCTTTGCAGCCCAAGCTAGAAGAGATTCAGGACACCAGGGTGAAGATGTTGGCTCCTCACCTGCTTTCCCGGGGGTTTTGTTGGTGTGTTGAGTATCCAATCACCCCCTTCCTCCCCGAAGCACATCCCTGTCCTTGCTCTGGGGGAACACCTCTGTCCCCATCGAGGAAGAGGAGGCTGCAGGAGTTTATAAACTGAATTATAATCCCTTCCCTTCACTCAGATGAGTGCAAAGCTCTTCCATTGCTCTCAGCCAGGGCCAGTGTCCATTGATGAGCTCCGTGACAGCTCTCTCGGCTCCTGGGCTACGTCCAACGCTCTCTCAGTGAGGAGTTTTTTTTTCGGATGAATACTCTGTGCTGGTCCAGGGAGCCTTCCTGCTGGCATGTGCGTGCCCTGCATGCTAAGGGCTTGCATTACAGCTTCATCTCCCACTGGTTTGGGTTGATTGGTTTATTAAAACCCGACACTCCAAGTAGCTGGCCCTTACTCACAGTATTGCTTTTAAAAACCGCTAGGCCTTTGCGTTTCCAGGGGATGCAGGCCGGGAGCCCAGATTGGAAAACCAATATTGTCTTTGCTTCTGCACGAACTGATGAAATTACGGTTGCTTTTTCAATGAGCCTGGCTCTGTGTCACCTGCAGAAGGTGGCCTTTTGCGCCGCCCTTGGGAAGGTTGCTGGGACCAAGGCCGGGCAGCCAGCGAGCGGGCGGGTGGATGGATGAGGAGGAGGAGGTTTCCCATCAGAACCCCTTGCTCCGCTCTAGAGCTTCCTCTTGACCCTGGCCCTTGGAGGAGTCTCCAAGTGGGTGGCCAGAGACATCCCGTCAAGCTTGTTTGCTTAAAAATTAATTTTTCATTAATCCCCTATCAACTGACTCTTTTCCTTTCTGTTTGGATGCTAAGTCGAGCCGGGGGAATGTGCCTGGGCTTGGTTATACCTCTTTTTCTTCTCCAGCAAAGCTCTTGTACCTTCTAAGCCTCAGAAAGCATTTTCTGCCAAAGCTGGAGTTATGTCGCTCGTGGAGAACGTTTCATCTTCTTTCTCATTTGTCTGCTTTTAAAGCTGTAGAGCGTTGTGTTCGTTCGATCCAGGCTTAGTCCCAAGAGGGATAAGTACTTCAAATTCCACATTATCTCTTTCTTTCTGTGCTAATACTCGTAAATCACGGCTAATGCTCTGGTTTTTTCCACAAACCCGGGGCCAAATTTGGGAGTGGAAAATTGACACATCAGAGGGTCGGAAATTCTCATCCTTCGAGTGTCTCGGGGCGACAGAAAGCCAAGCTCATTAACTGCGTTTCACAGGTTGTCGGGCGAATCAATTCCGCGATGGGGGCAGCTGAAGGAAAGGAAATAATCCTGCCCGTCTGCGCTGGGGTTTTTCACACCCTGGTGATATAAAGAACTTCACGCCTGCCATGTGGGATAAATAAAGCGATATCCGTGCAAGATACGGCACACAGTAATGCTGGCATCCCTTCTGGCTAGGATAGAAGAAAAGGGGGTGTTTGTCTCTTGTGTGGAAGCACGTTGTATTTTTGGGTGGTGGGTTTTTAGGGTTACTCGAGGCTCCCCCCACCCCTGCCTTTAGCTGGTGGCAGAGCAGCACAACTGGCCTGATGCTGCATTAATTATCTATGTTCCAGGAGCGGATAAATGAAGCGAGGTTTCATAAATTCGTAGGATCCTTTTAGGTTGGAAAGGACCTTTAAGATCACCAAGTCCAACCATTAACCCAACGCTGCCAAGTCCACCACTAAACCACGCTTCCACTAAACCATTATCCATTTCTGATAACGAATCCAGCCCGATTCCCAGTGTTGGGGCTGAAAAGCTCTTTCCCCTGTGTATTTATTTAGCTTGATGGGCACCGGGATGCAGGGGAGAGCACGGCAGCAGCAAGGCATTTTGGAAATGCCCTCAATGATGAGGTAAATGGGGTGTTCCTCGCGCGGACATTGCACAGTTGCACAAAGATGGGAGCTGTTTGTGTTCTGCATGAAGGCAAACCCCATAATTTTGGCCTCTTCTTGTAGGAAATAGCATTGTAAGCTCAGAGTGGACCAAAAAATGGACTTCAAGAGCATCATTAAGAGCCCAGGCCGTGAGCGTGGGTTGGCACGTCCACCTCTGCCTTGCTCTGCCACCTTGGCTGAGCCACAAGGGACTTGCCCACTCAAAGGGGTTGCAGGTCTGTATGGGAGCAACCTTGGATTAGTGTTTTCCTGGTGGAGATGCAGCTTATCCAGGCAAAAGTGCTCTATCCTTGTATCTGAAACCAGTTCCCTGGTGAGACTGGGCTGCACTGGGAAGACCCTTGCTGCTGGCGTGGTTTTATGGCGCTGAATTACTTGATGCTTTCCTGTGCTCTACCTGCTCATGGTCATATTGGCAAAGCCACGTGGCCAAGCCTGGACTTTTCTTTTTTTGTTGTTGTTTTTATGTTGGAATTGGCTGTGAAAAGCATTAGTGTTTCCACCCAGCACCCAAAAGTGGGTGCTCCTACCAGGAATTCATGGGGGGTTTCATTGTGGGACGCCATCTGCCCTGCAGCAGCTTCTCGAGACGTGGGAACCTGAGGGTTCCTTTCATTTGTAGAAGTTGTTGCACACCGGTTTCCCACTAAATTTTACCAGGAAAACCCTTGAAAAGACGTTATTCTTTAGTGGGGTTTGGAATCTCTTTGCCTTGAGTCGGGATCCAGTGGTGCAGGGACCATGGAGGAAGGAGCTCTGCCCTTTGGAGCCCCCAAAAATGGGACAGACCTTGGAGATTGTATGATAAGACAGTATAAAAATGCATGTCTTGATGCTGATGGAACATCGATGCATGAAGAACCCTTTGGGTTCTCAGGAGCTCGTGTGTGCGATGTCCTGTGGCTGCTCCAATGCTCACCCGTGCGCCTTCGGGGAACTAACAGTGAGCACAAAGCCCACCCTGAAATTCAAATCACTTACAAAAATGGGCACATCTCTTCATCTAAAAATACATCCTGTTGACCTGGAGAGCGGGCGGTAAATCCCTCTCTATTTAGGAGAAGAAATTTCAACGCCCCGCAAAAATTCGTCAAATAACACTCGACATTAAATACCCTTTTTGTTACACTCGAAGTGTAGGTACATGCTTCTTAAATCCTCATTCATCTCAGTCACTTGCTGCTGAGAGATGGATTTTTATTTTCCTTACAAAATATGGATTGGGTTTCATTATTTGATTTGATTTGGATCGATTTTTATTTGCCTGGACCAAAAAATCGACCAACCTTTCCCTTGGGCAAAACAATTCGGAAAAGCCACCCTGCTCCTACAGCCGCTGCTTGATGTGTTATTCCAATCTCCTCCCTGCAAGGTATCACAAATTACAGTTTGGTATTAATCTTTTCCTTTTCAATCTTCTTCTCTCCACTCCTCACCTGTAATTGTCACCCACAACCACGCGGCTCTTCCCCCGGGTGGGGGTAAACCAGATTATCGCGGCTTTTAATGACTTCTCTAATAACCCCAGCAAAGTCTATTCAATAAAGCCGCCGCCTGCTTGCAATCCTCAACTCAAATTTATTAGAAAAATCAGAGGCAAAACCTGGGGTTTTTAGCTGCTGGGGTGTGTAATTGGTATTTGTGTTTAATAGAGGAGTTAAGGGTTTCTGGTTGGAAATGGAGTTTTCTTCCGTCACTGTTAATGTTTGCCGGGCTGGAAAATCTGCCAGGAGTGTCGGATGCAGCTGGTTTGCCTTTGCTTTGAGGGAGTTTGGGGTGATTGAGTGAATAGACTGTAAAAATCAATGTTTCTCTGGCTCAATGAGGTGCTGGGGGGAGCCTGGGGTGGTCCCCTTGAGGAACTGGAAATGCAGTGGGACATTGCTGCTGGCAACTGGGTTTTGCAGGTGAATGTGCCCAAATTGGCTCCTCTTCATGGCTTTTTTAGAGCTGCTTTTGCTAAAAATGTGTCACATTAACAATGCTGTCCCTCTTAGCATCTCCTGTCTGGGGGACTTGGGACCACCTCAAGGGCTGTGTCCCGTTTTGGCCCCCTCAGTCCAAGAAGTACATTGAGAGGCTGGAGTGTGTCCAGAGCAGGGCAACAGAGCTGGTGGATGTGTCTGGAGCACATGGAGAAGGGTCTGGAGAACTTGTGAGGAGCAGCTGAGGGAGATGGGGGTATTCATCCTGGAGAAAAGGAGGCTGAGGGGAGGCCTTGTTCTCTCCAACTCCCTGAAAGGAGGGTGTAGCCAGGGGGGGTCGGTCTCTTCTCCCAAGGAACAGGCCATGGGATGAGAGGAAATGACCTCAAGTTGCCCCAGGAGTGGTTTAGGGTGGATATTGGGGAAAAATTTGTCATGGAAGGGGTTGAAAAACCCTGGAAGAAGCTGCTCAGGGCAGCAGTTGAGGCACCATCCCTGAAGGGATTTAAAAGCCAGGTTGACACAGTGGGTTAGTGATGGCTTGTTGGTTTTTTAGCAGTTAGGTTGATGGTTGGACTCGATGATCTCAGAGGTCTCTTCCAACCTAGACAGCTGTATGATTCTATGTATATATATAAATAAAATTATCTATCTAAATGTGCATTTATATCTATACTGCTATTTCCAAATGTCAGCCGCAGCACGATGTGAAAAGCAGACTCCAGCGACCGCCACCGGCTTCGCTGTTTCTTTTATTTTGTAATTTGGTATTTTTACTCTCAAGGTTGACCCACGGTTGAGCCACTTCCTGAGCTGGGAGTTGAAATATGCCTTCCCCTTCCTCCCCTCCTCTCCAGCCCCTGATTGCACGTGTAAATAAGGAGATTAAAGGCTGGGAAATGGCAGATCCGTCAGGTTTGAAGAGGGGAGCGAGTAGGGCCGCGGGGAAATGGTTGGCAATCACGGAGCTATTGTGTGGATGGAGAATTGTCCTTCTCCCGGGAAGATAAATTCCCCCTCGAAGAGAGTCAGCTCCTACCAGTGATTTGCAACCCTGGGGGCCCTGAATAAAAGCAATCAGAGCAACGCACACTTGGAGGAGCACTTTGAGGCCTGAGCTGGTCCAAGCAGCTGGGTTGGTTTTTGGTTGGGTTTGGGTTATTTTTACCAATCCTGCAGAGAAAAGGGGCAAAAATTGGGAGGAAAACCTCTATGACAGCAGTGCCCAGTATAAAGCCACGTCACCGGTGCAAATTCCTCACCCACTTCAAATCAGTTTGAAGGCAGAGGAGGTGAAAATACCAGTAAGCGGCACCTTCTTATTTTCCTTCTGCCTTCAGAAGAGTCGTGGGGAATAATTGATGGTTTGGGGGGGCCATTGCCCGCACTTAAACCACTTGGATATTGGACTTGGGCGAATTCCTTGTGGTTTCATGGTCCTAGAAAGCTTATTAGAATCATAAAATGGTTAGAGTTGGAAGGGACCTTAAAGATCATCAAGTTCCAACCCCCCTGCCCTGGGCAGGGACACCTCCCACCACACCAGGTTGCTCCAAGCCCCCTCCAACCTGGCCTTGAACCCCTCCAGGGATGGGGCAGCCACAGCTTCTCTGGGCAACCTGGGCCAGGCTCTCACCACCCTCACAGCAAACAAGTTCTTTCTGGTGTCTAATCTAAATATCTCCTCTTCCAATTTAAAGCCGTTACCCCTTGTCCTGTCACTCCACTTCCTGACAAAGAGTCCGTCTCCAGCTCTCTTGTAGCCCCCTTCAGATACTGGAAGTGGGGTCCAAGGTCTTCCTGGAGCCTTCTCTTCTGCAGCTCCCTCAGCCTGTCTTCACAGCAGAGGTTCTCCATCCCTCTGACCATCTTGGTGACCCTAGCTGGACCCGTTCCAACAGGTCCATGTCCTTTCTATGTTGAGGACCCCAGAGCTGGATGCAGTGCTCCAGGTGGGGGTCTCCCGAACACAGAGTCGAGGGGTAGAATCACCTCTCACGACCTGCTGGCCACCCTTCTCTTGGTTGAGAGCAAAGAGTTTCCACGGGGCATCCACCCCAGGGTGTGCTCGCCTCTAGGCCTGCAAAAAGAAATAGCCTCTTGAATATTTTGCACTGAAGAGGCAAATTTCCAAGACCCAGAGTGGGCTTGGAGGGTTTGGAAAAGCCTGAGGGGTGAACCAAAAAGGCTCGGCGTGGTCCTCTGCGTGTGGTGACCTCAGTGGTTGGAGGAATTAGGGGTGAATTCGGGCTGGCCTGGGTTTGCAAAGTTTGGAGCTGATGGCTGGAGGTAGGTTTTTTTCTGTCCCTGGAAAATGAACGAGGGAGAACAGGGTGGTTTAGAAAAAAAAAGAACAAATAAAAGGGATATTTATGGGCAATATGGAGGTTCCCTGCCAGAAAAGAATTAAAGCAACTTCCAGCTGAAATAAGACTTGACCAGCATCTCCTTCAGGCTTTTTTTCAGTTATTTCTGGCCTCTCAGAGGGTGAAGAAGGAAAAAGAGTTGCCCCTTCTGCTGTAGCCACCCTGCCATATCCAGTCTTTCCCATTAGTGAGACGTAGCTTTTGGAGGAGCAGTTGCAGGTTTTGGTTGTGAAAGATGCAGGTTTTGGGGTTTGGGTGCATCCGACCTCCCCTAAAGCAAGGTGAGCTATAAATCAGGGCAGCATTAATGCCTGGGGCATCAGCCCTCGGTGGGTTTAGCTCTGTCTTGTGATGGATGCCATCCAGAGGGACCTAGACAGGCTGGAGAGGTGGGTCTGTGCCAGCCTCGTGAAGTTCAACCAGGACAAGTGCAAGGTCCTGCACGTGGGTCAGGGTAATCCCAGGAACAAATCCAGGCCAGGTGGAGAATGGCTGGAGAGAGCAGCCCCCTGGGGAAGGACTTGAGGGCGTTGGTGGGTGAGAAGCTTGACAGGCCCTCAGCAATGTGCACTGGCAGCCCAGAAAGCCCCCACCTCCTGTACCCCAGGCTGCATCCCCAGTAGCGTGGCCAGCAGGGTGAAGGGGAGGATTCTGCCCCTCTGCTCTGCTCTGGGGAGATGCC
Organism: Nycticryphes semicollaris; assembly: GCA_013400055.1. Classification (NCBI taxonomy): domain Eukaryota; kingdom Metazoa; phylum Chordata; class Aves; order Charadriiformes; family Rostratulidae; genus Nycticryphes; species Nycticryphes semicollaris. Next base: position 89,892 of record VXBJ01002949.1, read on the forward strand.
CCCTGCCCCCAACCCAGTGCTGCCTCCAGCTCTGGAGCCACCAACATCAGAAGGACTTGGAGCTGTTGGAGTGGGGCCAGAGGAGGCCTGGGAGATGCTGGGAGGGCTGGAGCCCCTCTGCTGGGAGGACAGGCTGAGAGAGTTGGGGGGGTTCAGCCTGGAGAAGAGAAGTCTCCAGGAAGACCTTGGAGCCCCTTCCAGTCCCTCCAGGGGATCCAGGAAAGCTTGGGAGGGACTCTTGGTCAGGATAAGGAGCCATAGGATAAGGAGAAAGGGTTTGACCCTAAAAGAGGGGAGATGGAGCTGAGATGTGGGGAAGAACTTCTTGGGTGTGAGGCTGGTGAGAGCCTGGCCCAGGTTGCCCAGAGAAGCTGTGTCTGCCCCATCCCTGGAGGGGTTCAAGGCCAGGTTGGAGGGGGCTTGGAGCCACCTGGTGTGGTGGGAGGTGTCCCTGCCCAGGGCAGGGGTGACACTGGGCGGGGCTTTAAGGTCCCTTCCAACCCAAATCATCCTGTGGTACCAGACGTCAATCCCAGTTGAAAACTTGATCAATAAAAGGCTCCTTCTGGTTACGGGTTTGCGTGAGAAAGGAAGCTCTATTATTGTGTTTGAACTCATCCCGGGTTATACCTCTGAGGGAGGCCACCGGGCGTTTTTTCACTTGCTTTTGTCTGCTTACAAGGAAATTTTAGGTTAAGTAGGGACTCTTTTGTGCAAAGCATCACTGCAAAACCCCATTTCTCTTTATGCTCCCTGGGAATCTTGTATTCACTGCCCCCGAGGTGAGAGGGCTCAGCACCCTCCATCCACAATGGGGAGTTTTCTCTGGATATTCCAATATTGGCTGGTTTTGATGGTGCTACTGTAAGTCTCCAAAACCTAAATTCCTGATAATTAACACCTAAATAGAACCTGCTAGGGAAAAAAAAAAAGAAGCACTTGAAGAAACTCCTTCCTGCAGAGTTTTACCCAGGGATCTGGATAGATTTCTTTTTTTTTTTAATTCCTCTGATTACATACCGCTCTGATTGCAGGGCTTTTAAACAAAAATATCGCTTTCTTAATGCTTTTGGGTGGGTTTTTTTCCTGCCCAGAGGGGTGGATAAATGAGGAGGGCCTGACATTTGCGCAGCAGCGAGCCTTCAGGATGGTTGGAGGAGATGGAAACATCCCAGACCCAGGAGCAAAGGCTTCCAAGGAAAGGAGGAGGAGAGTCCCAGCTTTAGGCTCGGGATGGGAGCTGATGCCAAAGGGCTTTGGAGCAGGCGAGTACTGAGGGACCAGTGCTCCCCACGCTCCCTATTTGCCTAACAAGCATCCACAGCCTTGTCCTGGGAGGGATGGACCCACCAAAACCCTCCAACATCTCAAAATCCTCCCAAAAAGCAGGGAGAAAAAAACCTTGCAGGGGACCCTCCAGCACTTTTTTACCCATTTAACTTGTTCTCCTTTAAATCTGTGGGTTTCAATCCTTTTTAATTATTATTATTTCATTTGCTTGAGACAAAGTAGGGAACCTCCAGGGTGGCAGAAGGAGTTTTGTGCAGGAAATTGTGGCCGATCTCCGCAAAGTGTTGCTCGCCTCCTGGCTGAGGCTTTTTAATCACTGCAACATGCTTTCAAGGAGGATTTGCTTGGCCAGGATTTGGCTCGGAGGGGGCTGGAGCCCTGGGGAGAATTGATGATTCTTTTTGCTGCACTAATTATTGCCGCTTTCCCCCTGAATTTCTCGCAGCGTCCCCATTCACCGTCTTCTGAGGAGCAGGTTTTGCGGGCAGCAAAAAAGCATATTTTATTCTTCCCAAGCCTCAGACGCTGAGTTTTGCCAGCAAACTCCCAGCACGTTGCATTTCTTTCCTCCGTGTTCCCCCCTTTCTGTTTTGTTTTCTTTTTTTTTTTTTTTCTAAATCTGATCATTTAATTAACCATTGCAGCAATAACAGCCACCCTTGTGGTGAATTAGTGAGAATTAGCTGCTGGAAAAGCCCAGGAAAGGGCTGACGATACAAAAATCCTTCCAGAAATCCTCCAGGCGTGGATTATTTATGGACATCTCTGGAGTTACTTACCTGCTCAAGATGAATTTTTCATAAATAGAAGGTGCTCCCTCGTGCTGTGTTTTTAGCCCCTAAAGAAAGCTGCTGGTGCTTCCCCAGCATCCCTCAAAGTCGATGCTCATCCATGAAGGCACCCGAATAAGGTTGAGGAGAAGGATTGGGGTTGGGTTTTTTTTTGCCAAGTCTGAGACGATATTAATAGCATTCGAGTGGTTTAATCTGCATTAAGAGTTTCTGGTGAATTGCCTGGAGCAGCGAATTGAGCCAATTGAGCCATTGAATTGATTTTTTTTTTTATTTCTTTTTTCCTGATTGGGAGGGAAAGCAACAGGTAGTTCTTTTTAAAGAAGGGAAAATTTGATTTCTTGGCCCTTGAACCCTGAAATAAATTAGGTTTGAAAGGAGCCATCGCTCATGGAAGTGGTGAAGTGGTGGAGGAAGGGGATCTAAGAGGCAACATCCATCCCTGTTCATAAAAACTTCCTTTTCTCTGGGTTTTTGGGAATGTGAGCATGTTCTAGTGGCAGCATCCAAACTGGTCTTGAGATGGGGGAGAGCAGAGCAGGGTTATAGCCAAGAAAGTGTTAACAGCAGCCAAAAATGGGCCCAGCTGCAGGCTATAAAGGCCTAAAGTGGATTACAAAGGGGGTTTTGGCAGGTCCAGGGAGCAGATTTGACCTTCAAAGGGGCAGAGCAGGCATCTGTGGGATGTGGTGGAGGTAGGGCTGGTCCCTGGGCAGGGAGGACAGACCACACTGCCCACCTGGGGCTCCTTGGGGCGGGGTCCCCATCAATTATTTGTAGGGCTACTGGCTCTTTTGGGGTTAACACCTGGTTTCTTGGTTGTTTAGCTTGCAAAACATAAAGGAAATGTGTATTTTGGCTTAAGGGTTGACAAACTTGTGTGTGAAACCCGGAGAAGCGGGGTCACGAGCCCCAGCCTGGGTGGATGGGCAGGAGGGGCATGCTGCCTGCCCCCTAAACAAAATAACACGATTTGCATGAATAAAATCGTGTCCTGGGCAGAGGGTTCTTGCTGTATATTACTAAAACAGAAGATGCTCTGCAAAGCTTCATCATCTGGGCTTTTGTTGTCCTCGTTTTATCTGCGTAGGAGACATTCCTGACAGATTTTGGGGCTGTAGGGTTCTTTTTTCTTTTGTTTTGATTTGGGTTTTTTTGTTTTTTGGGTTTTTTTTTTTTGCTTCAAAGCAACCACGAAGGCTGTTTCTATGTGGGAATAAACAATTATTTGGGTTTTCAGAGGAAGAGCTGCACGCAAGTGTCTTTCAGAAGAAAAGCAAACCCTTAGAAAAGGCCACTCTGTGTGGGAGGAAGCTCCAGCGTGTCACTAGGAAGCCAACGCTGCTTTAAAAGTTTCAGTTTGGGGACAAAAGCAACCGGATTCGTGTTTCTGTGCTCACGTGAAGTGGGGTGAGGAGATGGGTGTTGAGGGGGAGAGGGAGGAGGCAGACTCCTCCATGGTTTCTTGCGAAGGGGATGATTGAGTGGCCTCCCAGGTAGAATTGAAAGCTTTATCTATCACTCGCCTCCGCCATCGGGTGCGTTTCACGTGGCTGTGCATTCGAGCTGTTCCCGTTTCTCGAGGGGGAACGACCGGTTCCTTCTCCAGATGCCCCCAAAATATGGCAAAACCTGAGGGGCTCCAGCCTGCGAACTCCCATGGGTGAGAAACTTGGGGGGATTCGTGCTTTATGGGAAGAGGAATGAGATGGCATGAGTTTCTTTTCATCTTGGGGATGGGAGGTCCGGATTTTTCCATCCCTTGACAAATCTGCCACCGCTTTTGTATTAAGGGGTCCAAACCCTTTTCTTCAATTGGCTTCACTGGGGCTGATTTGGCTCCTCCGCTGGTGAAGCAGCTGTAGAAATGGATAAAAATAAAATACTGGGGGGTTATTGGCATGAATACAGAACGTACCTGGTCCTGCAGTGGTTTAAGGGTGAATGAAGAGCCTGGAGAGAGGATAAAATCATCTCCACCCTTCATGGAGGGGGGTCAGGTCCCTCTGTTCCTCCTCCATTCACTTCTATAAAGTCTCGTTATATGGGGCTTGTAGAGTCTTTTCTTTTAAGTACGACCAGTAACTTTTTCTTAGTGAAAAAACCCACTGGATTTCTTAAATTAGGCAGCTGGGTTTGACCTGCCCATACTATTTTAATGTTAAATTCATCAAGAGGGCAGAAGGGTCCCAGAGCAGCATCTTCAGCCTCAGGTTTCCCAGGGTCCTCCTGCAGAGTACCTGGGAATCTCTTTACGGGTTTATTCCTTTCCTTTTTGGCTGGTATCGTGGGCTCTCTAGAAACTAATGTCCTTGTTATCGCCCTTCTTATCTCATCCTTCCCTGTGACTGATTTATTTGTGACCGATCCGGCAGAGAGCAAGGGCTGCAATGCACTGGATAAAAGGGGTGATCAGGGATGTTCCCAGCAGTTTCTTCCTTTAAATATGAATTACACTTACTGGTGGTTGCTGAAATACTTGTGAATGAAAAAAAAAAGTGGCTCTTTCTGCTACGTCCCTGCAGCCAGCGAGGGTTTGCGTGCTCCGTTTGGCCGTTATTTGGGGGAAGAAGAGGTGATTTTCGTTCAGGCTGCGCATTTGCAAGGCTTGAGCTGGTGTGCGCTTGCTTTTCCTTGTGAAGCCTCTATAAGTTATAAGGGAAATTGTGGGGTTTTGGAAGGCGAGGTTCCATATTGTGGGGTGTCCAGGGAGAGCTGGGCATCTTGCTGGGTCTTTCTTCCCCATTAATGCTGCCGTTTTCCCACTGTTTATGATGACCATAAACTGAGATCTTTTATGGGCTTGCTCCCTTGGAAAACCCAAACTGACCCACTGGGGTCTTCCATCCCATCCACATCCTGCTCAGGATAAAAGAAGGGATATAAAAGGGAGATAAAAAGGAGCAAAGGGTCAACTCTCTTCCTTCCATGGCCGATGTTCCAGGAGGACCCTGTCTGTTCCTCTGCCTTTGACCCCACTCTGAGCGTTCCTGACTCCAGAGCTGGAATCCAGCTCCTGTCCATCACCGAGTCCAGTCTGGGGCTTTTCCCAACACCTGCTGGTGATGTGATTGTCATCGTGGGAGCTTGAGACAGTTTTGTAGATACTCTATTTCACTATGTTTTTCTCTCTTTAATTTTAGTATTAATACTTCCTTAAAGTAGTTTAGTTCATTCTAAACTCGTAAATCTCCTTATCCTCTTCCTTTCCTCTTCTTTTTTTTTGGTGGGGGGAGGAAGGAAAGGACCATCTGTCAGTCTGGTTTTGGTAAATTTTTCTGAAACCACAGCTGAAACCACAACAGAAAGCCATGAACCGCACCACGTTGGGTCTCCTCCCCTCCAAACCCCACACCCCCCCATTTTATATCCATTTTAACACATACGGTGTTTTCCACATCGCCTCTGCCCATGAGATAACAGGTGCTTGATTAATTGTATTGCCTAATTATAGGATTCCTTATCTAATTATACCTGGCCCGTTATGAGCTGCTTTAGCTGGTGGTGAACAGCGGTGCTGCTCCTCCGCGCTGGCTGGCGCTTCGCAAAGGAGCGTGGTCCAAAACTGGTTGGCTAATTGGATGGCTAATTAAAAAACCCCGACGGTTTGGGGCACGAAGCAGTGTTTCGCTGTGGCGGCTCTTGGCTTTTGCCAAGTTTGGGAAAGAATTTCTGGGCCTGCAGGTCCCTGCACGACCTGCCCTTGTCACCAGGCTGTGGTGATAAACCAGGGGTCAAAGTGAATAGCGAGGTAATAAATTTTCTCTCTTCCCCCCACCCCGTTCTCCTCCCCCCCTTCTTTTTTTTTTGCTTTTGGATTTTTAGCTGGTTGCCATGGTAACTTTCCACCTTCCTTTTTCTGGCGAGTCTTCAAAGTCGCTGATGGAGGTGGCCTTGGGGAGACAAGTGTGAGCTGAGCAGAGCTTCCCTGCAAAGTTGGATGCGATGCCCGACGGGACCTTTCAGAGAGGGACCGAAGCATTAAGAGGCTGATGGGTTTGGGCTGCAAGAACATCAGACCTTCGAGTGGTTTGCTCTGTCAGAACATTGGTTTCCAGCCTAAATCTGTTGCTACAATCGGTTCTGGCAGATTCATGAGTTATTGCCTGTACTTTAGGGGATGGATAATAGAATCATTGAATGGTTTGGGTTGGA
>VXBJ01002959.1:17138-49768 GCA_013400055.1 Nycticryphes semicollaris
AAAAAAAAAGAAGAAAAAATAAATTCGTTTTAAATAAAAAACCCAGCCAAAAAATAAACACTGGTTGCAGTTAAACTCTAGGAAATTACTTTGTAAAAATATGTGCTGTTGGATCCCACATGCACTAGGTCTTATTCTAATTTAATAAAAAGCTCTTACTGGTATTAACTTTGTTGCCCCTAGAGTGCTGGCTGGGAACTGCAGATTGCATGTATCACCAGAAGCCTCTACCCCAGTTATTTTCTCTCAAATTTTTCCAAAGGTGGAATTAGCTTGCATTAGGGTTACATGGAAGAATGCCATAAAGCCATCAGGTATCAGAAAGACATCACTGAGGCATTAGAGTAGTCTGNTTTGAGTAACTGTTCATTCAAATCCATATTCTGACTACTAGAATTAACTGTCTTCCAAAGAAATCTCTGTTCACATAGGGAAGCTATCATAAACATGGTAATAATTTACAAGTTAATAGCTAATAATTATTTTATATTAATTATTATTAACAATAATACAGACCACTTACACAGTATATCACCAAACAGATTGAAAGCAACGAATCTACCTGAATAGCAAAAGGCTCCAACATCCTTCTTCAAATAGTAGACTACAGCTGACCAGGGAGCAGGCAATGGACAGTGGGAAAAAAACAAAGCAGAAAAGTATACTTATGTCATCCATCATCTCAGCAGCTTGAGAGGTTTGATGAAGTCCTGGTAGACATTAAATTTGCTTCTTCCTGAGAAAAATATTGAAAGAATTAACATTTATTCTCTCTGAATGAATCCAGCTTGCTGCACAGGGAAATGATAGATATAGCTAACTTGGATTTTATTCATACAAAGCATCATATTTTAGGAAGATATAGCTTTCTCAGTAGACTGGAAAACATTCTGGGTTTTTTAAGATAGTGGCTTAAAATTCTGAATAATGCAAAAATAATGCTGCCATATACAATATAATAGAATGAAGTTACAGCATACAGAACAATTGACGTATAATTGTGACTACAAAACTGGTAATTTCTTGCCAAACAAGCTAAACCCCATTGCGATAAGAATGCAGTAAAACTTTATACCTTGTAGTTTAAGTCCCACATCTATCATTGCACAAACTGCATGGTAAGTCAGTCAGCACAATCTATGATTTCCTGTCTTAAGCAGAATGACAGCCAAATGTCACCAACCATGCAGTTGTTCATTAATGTGCAGCTAAAGCCATCGCATCGCAACCTAGAAACAATGCAATGCAAAAATGAGACCTCTGAAAGCCTGTGTAATCCAATGAGCACATATACCAGGAGCTGTTAGTCAAATAAAGAGCAGTTCATTAGTTTGTTATTGCTGATCCTAAATGTATAAAACTCTCTGAGAAAAAACAAGGCATGATAGTCACAATCTGTTTGGGTCTGCTGAATCCAATCAAAAGGACTTGGAGAGTGCATGTTGGTGCTGTGAGACTGAGGAATGCAAGTAGAGGAACAGGGTCTGAGGAACCCTTCGCAGCCTGTTTTGAACCTGCTAATGTGTTCTGCTCACTTAATGGCATCTTATAAAACATCTGGTCTCATACGCTCAAATATTGATTCAGTATATGGAAATCTGGTATTACACTCCTGCTGTTTCTAGGAACAGCTTATATAAACAGATCTGACATGACTGTGCCATATGGTTTTATTTCTGGAGTGCTTTGACTACATTTTTTAGGGGAGGGGGTGTGATTAATTGGAGTGATTTATAGATCCCCCTCACTTCCTTCAAGGTGGATGATGACTAAGCTGTAAAAGCCACAAATTTTGGTGTCCAGGTTCACGAGGGTTTTCAGTTAATGGTTAACTGAATGGCAAATCTCTGTCATGCATTCACATGTGATTCCAGTGAGTGGGTGATAAGGCCTAAATCCTCCATAGACTACAAATGTGCGGGCTGAAAAGGAAATATGTTTTACAGGGTATATGTGCTGTTACCATGCCACATTTACCACACATTAGTGAAGGCAAATACGGGGAAATGAGAGGTTTTGAAGAGACAAATAGGTTGTGGCCCTTTTGTAAACATGAGTAACAACCTAAATATTGTACCTCGGTAAAGAGTAAAGCTGCAGGTTCTGGGTTAGGTTTAAAGTTTAAGGAATTTGATCAGTTTGAAGATGCTGTTTGTCCTGACATTCCTGTCTCACCAGCCTAACTCTCAGGCCGTTCCTGTCTCAGGCTGTCTCACAGAATTGCCATCTCTCTGCCAAAACTCTTTGTTTGTTACTCAAACACACCAAAAGTAGTGTTTTATCACTTGGTGATTCTGGTAATATCTAGAGAGAGGATATTCAGTCATGTGGTTACTCCTATGTGACACAACCTGGGGTGCGGACAATTGAGTTGGAGGTGACGAAGGTGTATGCAACCATTGGACTGGCTTCCTCCCTCTTTGTACCATGTATCTTTGTCATGGATATCTGAAATCATTTTGTTTGAGCCTGTTTGACTTAGTCCCTCTTCCTTTCACAAGTCTTTTGCTCCCATGGCTTTGTGGGCGCAGTTCATTCCTATGCTTCTGCTATGGAGTTACCAGAAGAGGCAAGAAGACAGGAACCACCTGGTAGTATAAGAAAGACTCGTGGCTGTCCAACCGCCTCCTTAGATACATTGCAAATGAAGTATCTCTTCAATATTTGTACCACTTCCATACTTTTGATTAGTTGCACTGTACTTATGCTAAAAACAGCAAATTGTCTCTAATGCTCATCTTTTGGTGCTGCTAATACATTTGGTACTTACTTATTGTCCTCTTACCTATCAAATTTGTCAGGCATGAGAGGGCGAGGGGAGCAGACACCATGTTATGTACTGAGCTGGCCAGGCACACTGGGCAAGGTTAAACCCTTGGGAGAGCTGTCCATTGGCAGCCCCTAGACATTCATGAAGTTTTTAAGTTTCAGATCACGTAGGTCCTAAAACACCCCAGAATACCAGAGTGCAAGTATGTAAATTACAGCTTCAAATCAGACTGGCAGTCCGTCTTGTGAAAAGCCTCTTATTGTAGAAATATCTAATGTTTTAGAAGAAGCAATCCTGCAATAAGCAGTTTTCAATGTTAAACAGGCCATTTCAGTCAGCTCAGTGGCATTTATATATTATCAAGAAGTAACAAGTTCTGCTGACTCATTTTGCTTAGTGAAGACTATTCCCTTGTCTTACTTTAAAATGACAGGGTTTTTTTTTAATTGATTCATTGCTCTTACATTTACAAGAAAGGTCAAAGAATACTTCTCAAGTGCCTTACTGCTGTTCATAATTTTGGTATACATCTCTTGCCTTTCTTGTATTAATATTTCCCTCAAGAAAAAGATCTCTTCCCTTTTTTTCTCTGAAATATTTTGCTAATTTCTTTATTATTCCCCACTTGCAAACTAGTAGTGTATACTTTTAAGACAGAAGTGCTAGAGTCTAAATACAGCATTAAATACAAAATGCCATTTTTTTTGAACAAAGCACTATAGATTTTAAAGTGTTCTATATTCTTCCCTTAGTTATAAGCTTTTTAAACAAATGCTAATATATTCTAACCTTTTTAAAGCAACACTACATATCGAACTGGACTTAAAATGCAAAGAAATTGTTATTTATTTTCATACCTTCTGTATTTTAATATCTCGACTATAAACTTTTATTAATACAAGGCTTTGTTTTTTTCTAGTTTTCTCTTTCCCACTGCCTACCCATGCAGCAGGGAAAATATAGAGATCTTCCGGGTGCTCTACTTCCCTACTTTAAAAAACAGTTTACAGACTTTGCAGTCTGCTAATTTACCCTGTGTGGACATGGAAAAGAGGACCACCGCTTCTCCATCAGGAAAGCTCTCCTCCCTCAAGGTTGAGCAGCCAGAAATGCTGGTCTCTCAAGCTTCTTCCATACAATTGCATGTCATGGGCAAATCCTTCAAAGGCAGTGATACTGCCTCTCTTCTTCTACATAAGTCCATGTCTGACTAGCTGTATCTGGTGGGGCTTTCTGGACTGAGAAGGAAGTGGTGAAACCAGGCAGGGAAACAGAAATTTCAGCTGCACCCCTTTAGGTGGGCATCTGATGTAAGATGATGCACTCTGTCAATGGTAGTAATCATTTGGGGTGGAGGGAGGAGGACAAAATAGAAAGGTGGATAAGTGGTGTCTGATCCTGCAGGGTCAGAATAGATGTTCAATGAGTACACGCCATCAGAAGAAGACTGTCCAAGCTCAGTCTGTTTTGTCCTTCAGATACACCTGGCGCCAGACACACCATTCACCTTGTGGAACCATAATATGAGAAAATTGTTTAGAAGCACTCTACTTCAGGTCATCAACAGGAAATATAAGGATAACAGCATTTACTCTGCATAGAGCTTCCAACCTCCTCTTGCCAATTCCTGTGCCACCACTGAGGATCTTTCTACAGCTAAGAGAGACAGCAAAGCAGTCTTAAGTTCTTAAGGTTTTGAAGGATGTAGTGACCAGTCTGGACAGAGAAGTAATACATGAGGACCCCTAGGCCATGGCACACTATGCAGAAGAAATAGCAGAGCATGAAGGGAAGCACAGTGCTGACTTGAAGGGCAGGAAAATCAAATGGCCACAGGCAGTCTGGGTGGGGAAAGAGATCTTTCTGGGCAACTGGATTCCTGATGAGGTCCTGCTGGCTCCTAGGTACCCTCTCAGTAGGGTTCAGAGGTCACCACTGAGCCTTCTCTGTTGTAACTAGCCCCACCAGGGGTCCACCATCCCCTTGTCCCATGTTAGCCTCAGCCAGGGCCCTCAGTCTGGTCTCCAGCCACGCTGTAGAGGTTCAGCAGGACTCAAGGAAACAACACACCCTAAATGGCACCAGTGTTTAGCATTTGGACTAAGCTCATCGGGTATCCTTTACAAACACAATGTAGCTTGAATTGATATGAAGATGGAAATTTGACCAGCAGGAGGCTCAGAAATGTATCCAAAATTTTAAACATACGGAGAAAGTCTGATGATTTCTTTTTAGATATGTGCTACTCATATCACCACAAACCCTCAACAAATGACCTCACAACAAATTCCCTCCCTTCCTCTTCTCTTGGTGTTTCTATGTGTGTTTATAAGACCTTGTGCCTTTAACCTTTGGTCTCTTCTTCCATAAAATGCTCAGCAACCTGTAATTTTCTGATGCTTTCACTATTCCACAGGTATTTCTTCTACTTCTGTCTTAAAGCTTTTGCTTCTGCAGAGTGATGGGCCTGTAAATAAGACTCAGACTGTGGCTTTCTAGGTGACTCAGAAGTCCACAAAATCTCAGAAATAAGATTTTCAAAAGATACAGAGATAAACAGAGTTAAATATAGACAGAAGTGCATGTAAGGAAGGAGCCTGAAAGTATATCTTTTAAGGCTCCTGGTCTTCTAATGGTATTCAGATATGAGGATCTTAGACAACTCAATTAGCATAATTGCAAGCAAATTTAATTGAACCTGAAATATATCATATGTTAAAAAGAAAGCTGCTCTCAGACTGTTACCCTTTAAAATTTGCCCCAGAAATTCTCAGGTGGCCTATGAAAAGCAGATGAGCCTAATCAAACCCTTGCATCTCATCTCAGGATTTTTTTGGAAATTCTTCATTCCCTCATCTTGATTTGGTTTTAGCTTATGTACAAAACTAGATGGAGGCCAATTTTTCTTATTTGGCTTAAATGTGGCCCAGGGGTATATCAATCTCTCCAAACAAATTGATTTCAAAAGAACCTAAGTGTTTAGTCAATATCTAATGGCAATTATTCATGGGGTTTCTGGTACCATCAATTCTAAATGTAAAATTTCCCATCATTTGGGCTTGAATGTAAATTTCAGCCAAAGCTTATTGCTATTTCATTGTTCAGGATTGATAATACTCAGTGCAGAACTGATGATTCTAATCTCTGTAATTCTTTGTACTCAGGCCTTTAGAAAACACCTTGGCTACAATGATTCTTTGTACTTGGGCCTTTAGAAAACACCTCCACTACAATGGAGTATTCCATTGTACTTTTCCAGATTATTTCACACAAAATTATCAAAATTCACTTTTTTGGAAATAAACCAGTAGCTGATTTTGTTATATAAGAGAGACTGTACAGTGGTACAGAACATAACTGACAAAATCCTTTTATTCCATGATCTGAAAGAACACTCTCAAACTCTATCAAACTATCAAACAAATAAATGCAAATGGCTGGCAGGTCGCCTCCAGTACTTGCCTTTTTATTATCAATGGTATTCACATTGGTTTTGCTGGTATGACTTTCAGCTTGTAACTACAAAGCAAGAATTTGAGTTCCGTGAGAAATATCAACACAGGATATACATCTGGTGAAGGAAGTTGGACTAATTAAGGACTGAGTTAATTCTTGGACTGAGTTCAATGCCATAGCACAAGTTTAGATAACGTCCACAATATATAAGTAGAATGCTATACCCACACTCAACGTTTAGAGTGGCTAAGGTGATAACACAGAACAGGTTTAGGTCTACTTTTCTCCTAGAGGTAAATTGGGTTTACCTCTCCTTAACATTTTAAACTGGATACTATATAAATAGTGGATGTTGAAGGTAGGAAGTTCAGCTTCCACAGGGGGGGGAAATTCATAAAATATCACTTTTGTCTTTGAAAACACAGCTTAGTTTCATACCCACATAGCACGTTTGACAAGAAAAAAAATCACTAGCAACAATAAAGCAAGACCCAATTCATGGCTAACTGTTCTGTCATCTATTCTTTAGTGATCAGGCACAGGACACCCAGGGAACAGAACATGAAGGACATCAGCACAGCGGAAATGCTTCATATCAGAGCTATGTTCTCCACACCAAGACTCTATTAATGATGATGATGTTTCTGGGTACTTTTGCTATGTTACAAATAACCTTATAGCTCTCCATAAAGATGGAGCATTAGGTGTGCAGTGGAAAGAGGCCTGGAAGGTTCCCTGATCACAGGTGAGACTGCATCCCTGTGCTCCAGTTTTGGACAGACCTAGTTTGTGAAGCATGATGTAAAAGCTAAGTGCTTACTGACAACACTTCTGAGCAACTCATCGGTCAACAAGAATCATAGAATCATTAGAGGTGGAAGGGACCTTAAAGGTCATGGAAGAAGTAAAATATATGAGGTTTAAGATCTTGTTTTTCTCATGAATTTACCAATATGTTCATTTAACATCTTCACTAATTTACATTAAAAACTAGTGAAAATCACGCCCATCTGGAAAATAGGAGTTACTTTTTGCTTGTATATGAAAAAAAAAACCAAACAAACAGCTTTCTCTATATTGACTTCAAACTGCCTTCTTTCTTTGCAGGTTACTTTAAACATATAATTACTGTACCTGTAGCATACGCAATATGTAATTTATTACACTGTGTAGCAGAATGTAATGCTTTCAATCAGTTCTGTTTCTTGTTTAGATTTTGATGACTGTTACCTCCTACACTGCTTTAGGAATCAAGAGATTTCACAAACACCATAAAAGTCAGATTCTCACAGCGATTGATAAAAAGGACTTGAAGTATAATCGAAGCTTATAGCACAAAAAATCAAAGTTATACAGTGATGTAATAAAATAACATTTTAAAAACAGGAAATGTAAGATAAATATGAGGAAAGACTTCTGCCAGTGAAGTGCTTTATGATAAGAAGAAATCTCCCAGGAAAGGCAAGGAATCATCATATACACCATGAATCCACAGATCCTTCATTAGATGGTTGCACTGTATAATTAGAAATGTCTTTCAAAGGTATTTGAAAGACATTTCTATTTTCTGTCTCTTAAGTCTGGTGGTCAGACAAGAGATGTTTCTCAATGATTGCCGTAAGAATTCTGTAAATTTCTTAAATTTTTCACTTTTGTGTAACCTAATGTAACCACATATATATGTGTAATGTTAGATATTTATAATTTCTGTGAGAAAATTGTTTTATATTGATTACATCAGGAAAAACATATGAAAATCATAGAATCATAGAATCATACTATGTTTTGGGTTGGAAGGGACCTTAAAGACCATCCACTTCTGACCCCCCTGCCATGGTAGCAGGTTTCTCAAAGCCCCATCCAGCCTGTCATTGAATATTTCCAGGCATGGGCATCCACGACTTCTCTGGGCAACCTGTTCCAGTGTCTCACCACCTCAGAGTAAAGAATTTCTTCTTAATAGCTAATATAAATGTACCCCATTACCCCTCATACTATCATTACACTCCCTGATAAAGAGTCCCCCCCCATCTTTCCTGTAGGTGCTCTTTAGGTACTGGAAGGCTTCTATAAGGTCTCTGCAGAGCCTTCTTTTCTCCAGAGTAAACAACCCTAACTCTCTCAGCCTGTCCTCCCAGGAGAGCTGCTCCAGCCCTCTGATCATCTTTGTGGCCTTCTGCTGGACCCACTCCAATGGGTCCACGCCCTTATGTTGGGGACCCCAGAGCTGCAGTATGAGTACTTGCGTCACAGTGAACACCATAGTAGTAAGATGAGAGAGGCTCCACATCTTTAAAGGTATTGGCATTAATAAGCTGTCCTCCATGTTATGTTGTTCAATCTAATTAGAACAGAAGTCATACTTAAGTTTTTACAACCTTTACTATGATTACATTAGTATTTCTTAATGTTGTTACTTTTCTATCCTACTCAGTGACAAAGCAACTGAATTGAACAACTGAATGAATTTGCTGCATAGTATCTGATTGTTTGCTGGTGAACCATTTAATTTTTTTTGCAATTTCTTTCCCACTGAAATAAGTTTGAATTGAGTAGCTTGCTGTTATCTAGAAGAAAAATCCATGTGCAAAAGTTGTACAGAGAAAGACACGTAACCAGAAAAAAATTCACAAGTCTGACCATTTTTGCCAGTCTTCCCCAAAGACTTCCCCAAAGTTCTAGGAAAAGGGATGAAACAATGAAGGCAAAAATATATTAATAATTATATATGTAAGGAAAATATATTAACAAATCTATCTCATTTGAAAATTGTTGCTGCATTTTTTAGGTGTTTTCACACTGAGTAGCATTTTTCTACACTGTGAGAGGAAAACTGAGTAAACTGTGTTGCTTCTGATAACAAGGACTTCAATATTTTCTGCGTATAAAAAAGAAAGAATTGTGCTTTAAAAGTAAATTATGTTCTATCTTATATGCTACATTATGACCCAAGAGATGTGTGTTATTTGGATGTGACACTTTCTGGGTAGTCACAGAAGCCTCACCTCTGTGTAAAGCTGTCACAGAGGTTTCCGTATCACTCCCAGGAGAAGCAGGGCACTGCTGAAGTGTCGCTAGAACCTGGCACAGTCCTCAGCTGTCCCCTGGAGATATTCTCCTCCTCAAACTTATGCTGGAGGCTTACAGACAGCTCAAGATCACAAGGTCATAAAGAAGGCTTCAAATCAGCTTTGGACGTACACACAGAGCACAGTGATTATACACGCCAAAAGGTATGCGCTCAGCAGCGCAACTGTAGCAATCTGTTGGCAAAAGCGAGAAGTATAGAGTTTTATCTTCTCCAGCAGAAATTGTCCATAGTGTGATATAAATTTGTGTGAGTAAACAACTCTGTTTACAAATCTGTTATGGCAACCCCTGTGTTTGTCTGAACACATAGATCTGCAGCTAATATGTGTTTAGTGTTCAAAGTAAGCCTTACGTTCACAAAGAATTAGGTCTTTGAGAAGGTCATGAGTATGGAAGTGAAGGCAGCTTGAAATGAAGTCCTCGAAACATACTGAACATGGAAGCACTTGCAGATATGGAAGCTCATGTTTGTCTCTCATTTGCCACCATGTATCCCTAACACTTCCAGATGCTGTGAAATGATCAGATTCAGACAGGACAGCATATTTGACCAACTGGTACTACAAGCAAGGCTAGACAGAAAGACTAATGTTGGGCTTCCCTGAACCTAATGTGAATGCAGTAGCTGAGGGTAGATGTCATGCATGCAGAAAAGATCTTGGAGTGCCACAATCTTAAAAACAAAAACACCCTGCTGGGTCTGACCAGTAAACCTCCTTCTAGCCCAGTGTTCAGTCTGATGGTAACAGAAGATGCTGCTTTGGGAAAGCTTGAAAGCCTCACTAGTGCCAAGGGCCATGTCTCTCATAATTCCCCAGTATCATAAATATTAGGCAAAGTAGGCTTGCTTAGCCCTTTTGTTGTCCTTTTAAGGATCTGCTTAATTTGTCTAACCTCTTTCTGAACCTGTTAGTAATGCCTATATCCACGATCCCCATGGCAGCAGGTTCCATAAATACACAGACTGCTCTATAAAGAGGTGTTTTATCTGCTTTAAACTGATCTCCTGTGAGCATCATAAATTGCCCCCTAATTCTATCATCATGGAATTTGATGAATGAAATCATTCTACTTTCAACTTATCCACTCTCTTCATGACTTCGTAATTCTCAATACTGGTATTTGAGCTCAGCAACTACACAAGATTCAGAATCTCTGACTCTAGGATCTTATCTGAGAGCTCTTACTGAAATATCTTAGGATACATTTAACAATCTGATATCCTCTTAAATTGCAGTACACATTTTTAAAAGAAATGTGAAAGAACAGCTGTAAATAAATGTACATCAACTGGGAAATTACACACTTTACAACAAGAGATAAGTAAAGATAGCAGAAGGAATTCTTCAATGTTGAATATCGACAATGGGATATTTTATTGAAGTAAGATTGTTGAAAAAGATTTTAAAACATAACAAATTTGTGTTTCCATTGTTTCTCTTCCCTCCTTTTTAAAGAAATCACTTAAAACTCAGAGCAATTTTACATGAATTTCATAAGTCTGTGCTTTTAAGCAACTAATTATTTTCATCCTTTTTAAAATGAAAATTTAAAATATATATTAAATATATATTACAACAACAAAAAAAGAAATAAAATGGTATGTGAGAATAAATTTTATAATTATGTTTTTCTGTTTGTATGTTGGGTAATATATATATATATATAAAGGTTGTACTCTGTGATGTAGGATGAAAGCATCAAAATTTCAAGTGATCATGATTTGCAGAAATGAGTTGAAATAGAGTGATTAAGGAATCATGGTAAATACTGAGATTCCCATAAATTCTAATCTCCGACATATAAGTTTAATTTTTGTGAAGACGTTTATTTAGCCAAATCTCATGTAGGTGAACATGCTATGCAGGCATGTGAGGCAAAGGTTTTTGATACCATTTTCCCTCTTGGTTGAAGAAAAAGTATAGAGGAAGGAATAGAGAGCAAGGAAGGCTGACAGAGTCTTAAAATCAGGTCCCTATGCCTATGAAGAAGCTGTAGGTTTAATCATAGGTCTGGTGTTTCTGTGTGCAGGGTCAGGCACTATGCTATAAATACTTACTTCATTGTGGAGACCTAGTCTTCATATATGTTTGGAAGCTTGAATTCAGAAGCAGTAAGGAAGATTGAGAGGGTCAAATTTATACTTGAGGTAACTCCTAGGCAGTAAACCAAGGATAAATTTGGCCCATGTGTACAAACAGAAGTAACTAAAAATGTGCAAGTGTTACAGAGCCAGATAAAGCAGCAAGTCAAGGGAGAACAGAGGGCATCAGCTTGAGAGGTAATCAATATGTGTGGGAGACTGGAAAAGATAAGCAACACCAATGTCAACAGAAAGTCAGAAGCAGGGGGGGGGAACCTATCACAAAGTGGTAAAATAAAAACTTTCTCTTTTCCCCTGCATCCATCAGTGAAGTTTGCCTTTCATTAATTATTTAATTGTTTAAGATTATGTCATGCACTTGAATACAGTACTATGCAAAAGAGGAAGCTATCAGGAATATTTCAGACTTTCCTTTCGGCTGGAATGAAGCCCCATTATCCCGTATTAATGGAAGAAACTTGGTTTATGGTTCTGCTTATGCTCCACAATCTGTGGTTTAAAAGGGAGGTATTGTTAAACAGTGTGTACAGTAAAGGCAATGGAGCTGGAAGGATCATGTGTTTCCCCCAGAAGGAATGGGCAGATAGGAAATCAAAACTGTATTGCTCCTATTCTAATGTCAGTAGTTTCTAGTACATGAAAGAAGTTTTTTTGGCAAATTAATAGATACCTAGGCAGATCGCAACCATGATAAACCTAAGGCTTTGTGAGTCCAGATGTGCAAACATAAGATGTTTGCTGGTCAGGGAAGATTTGCGCTGGATATGCCATGCTTATTTCAAGTCAACAGAGTTCTATTTATTTCTTTAAGTTAAGAGTGTTATATAGTGTCATTTTGGAAGTGGAAAGCCAACCTACAAAGAAAAAGTCAATATGTAAAATGAATATATGGATTCCCTGTTGTGCAGTGTTCTCTGCAGCCACTTATTCACGTGAAATGAGGAAAATGTAGATATAAACAAGTTATTGAGTATGAGAGTTTGCACTCCCCCAACTCAGAGGTGGCTATATATATGCCTCTGCATAACAAAATTTAGAACAAATACAAAACTGATCTTTGTTTCTTTACTTGACAGAACAGTCTAAATACACCCAGATCTTGCTTTCTGCCCCAGGCAGTTTCAATGCACATGCACCCATTAAACCAATGATAGGGAATCCTCCCATCATTAACTGAATTTTATTTTGACAATTTAAATGTTTAAGACAAACTGCAGCACCTTTTAAATATATCCCTTCATTTTCTTGTAGTATCTAAGCAGTGTGTTTTCTCACATGAACTAAAATGTTGTATAGCTTATTTGTACTGTTTTTAAAAGTATGCTAGCAAAAAACCATAGTGCGTAAACTGGAACAGGTAAGTCTGCATTACAGCTGACTTTTGAGACGTTTCAGTAGTAACAGCTGTCAGTGCTATGATAGCATTACAGCATCCTCCTCTTTAAGAGCTTTGTCTAAACCATAGCATAGATTTATGTTCCCAAGGGCAGCACAGATTCTTGGCCCTTTGATTCCCCCAGCCAGAGGGCCAATTCAAATGCATTAAAATCTCTATTACTTTGCTTACTCAGGCCTTCTTCTAGTTAAAGCAGGTTGTGGTGCACATGTAGCATCTGTGATAACACCTCCAAAAGAACAGCACAGAGTCAGCATGAGCTGCCAAGATGAGAAAATCACTCATAATGTTGAATAGCATCAAGCCCCCGCAGTTTTTTCTATCTAGCACTAAACAACCTGCACTGACATTTTGACATTCATTGTTGAAATAGACTGCGATGCAGGAAGGTTTAAAAGGTGCTTTTGCTATAAGTGTCCTCATGTGACCAGCAATATCAATGTTTGAATAACTTAGTAATAAGAAGAGTTGGACAGATGTTTGACTGCTTCTCCTTTCTAGGTAAGCACATACCTTTCATGGGACATAGCAAAACATGGTCCCACATGAAAAAATCTTAAAACTGCATTTGACAACATCAAGTGAGAATGTTCTCTTTGGAGAGAACCTGCAGGGAACCTCTGAGACTTTGGAAGTGACATGAAAGCTTTCCTGTCAGAGTATAAGCATGGGTTAAATTCTGCTCATCTTCAGTCTTCCTTATTCATAGAAAAGAGTGGAGAATATGATACATCATGATTAATTGCTACATATCCCCTTCTAAACACCACTCAGTACTTGTTTTGTCTTGTATGGTTTTTATTTTATCCTGAACCTGATTAATTGCAGGGTATTATTCAAAAGGCAGGAGGGATAAACGCATCCTGAACTAGGCAGTCCTTTAGGTAGTCATCAGACTGGTTCTGCCTGTCCTCAGGATTACAAACTGAAGGTTCATCTCAGGCTGTCTTTGAAGGCAAGAGTCTGTGGCAACTCATACAGTGTATTAAACATTTGTCTTTATCTTACATTTTTTACATAAAAAGGGTTCTTGAGTCCAACTTGCTATTCCAAGCAGCCAAAATTTGTGCTTTTTGTAAAATAAAATGCTTTATAATATGCTAAATTATGCTTATTATTATTTTGCCAACATCATTAAGGCTTAAAGCTACTTATGTATATGTTCAGACCACTAAAGACACTTATGAACATGCTTATTCATAACACTTTATCTACACTTGAAGCCCACAACAGTGCTCATTCTTTTTCAATAACTACTAATTTAGAATAACACAAACCATTTCCATGACTTTGTCCACCAGAGTTTATTGATGCTGCTTTGAATAAATTTAGTCTGAGATATTGTCAATAAAATAAAAAAGTTGTCACAGGCCAGAGTGTTTTAAGAATTATATTTTAATATATACACATGGCGGTCATCTTTTTATCAATGTTTTAAATTTTTAACCCCAATAACTAAGAACTTGCTAATCTAACTGAAAAGTTCTCATAGAATATTGCAGATCTTGTGTAGAGAAACAAATGTGTTAAAAGGATGATTCAACAAGATGAATTTGTTACGTCAGCTGCGACTAGTTTACCATGTGACTGGTGCAGCAGGCAAGAAAGAGATGAAAATTCTTTGTACAGGCAGAAGAGATGCTATATTTACTATGGGATATGGTAATCTAGAGTATTTTATTTTGAACTTTGCGAGGACTTAAGATTTGCTTGAAATTCAAAATTTACAATAAAGCATCATCATTTATGAATCAGAAAAAAATGAAAAGAAAGCAAAGCTTTCTATCTCTTTATTAATATATTCCATTAGCATCAGTCTTAGAAAATTCAGCAGATAAAATTCAAATAATGGATTTTATAGAGCTATTGGGATCAAATCACTTACCAAAAAAAAAAGGAATCTTAGTACAAGAAAAACACTTCCTGTGTAACTCTTGCATTTATAGTGTTATATGAGTTTAGGAATAGGATCTTCTTCTACTTCTTCTTTTTTCTTTTTTTTTTTTTTCCATTATATAATTTACTAGAAAAAACATATTACCAAAGGGAATTATAATTTGTTCCACCTTAAAGTAAAAATAAGATACCCAGTATCCAATTTATAGCTTTCCCTCTATTTCTTTTTCATAATTATACTTTTGATTCAGTTAAAATCCCTTTTGCAATGTTGAATATTAGAAGGGCAGCACAGATGCCTATTCTGTTTGCAGTGGCCTAAAAAAGAAAAGTGCAAGCTTTAATCTGATGTCTAGGCTGCATTAAAAAAATTGGATTGAAAAGGATTAGATTAGATTAGACCTTCTGGATTTAAAAATGTTAAAACTCCATTTATGCTTTAACATAATCTCCTTCCACTCTCTGGAGCCATCAAGCTGAGCTCTGTCCCTTGCAAGTATCTTTTATTATTATTATTATTAAATTTGCTTCTTTTTCATTTTAACATCCTAGTTTCATATTTGTAATAGCAAGAAATCCTCTGAGACAGATCTAAAAGTTCTTTCTGACCTGGTGAATGGAAGGGCAGACACTTAAACCTCTGGCTTTTACGATTATTTTATGTATTTGTGCACAGTCACAAATGTAAATATTAATAGTTAGTTTTTAAAAGCCAAATAAGAGTGAGTGCTTTTAAGGACTTTAGAGGCTTGTGAGAGAGTGGTGATGTTTTATAGCACAACAATTTATTTACAATGCATTATTATGAAAAAATGCTCAGTTTAAAAAGCAATCATGCACTTTACTAAACCTGAAGTACCTATTACCAACAGCATCTGTAAATAAAAAAGGTATTATAATATTTGCAAGCTGCTGCCTGATACTTCAGAATGCAGATTGGATTTTATTTCACATAAAAATAAAACTAAAATGTTATTTGGAGGTTATAGGACAGCATATCTCAGGAACAAAATGGAAGATAATAATAATATCCTTCCTGGGATCAATGTAACATTTTCAGTGATGGTGATGGCTCTACAGCTGAATTTCTGAACATTCCATGCCACGGTAGGACCATCAATTTTTCCAACATCACTTATGTGGTACTGAAAATATTCCTGGCAAATCAAAGATATCCAAAAATATTAGATAATACTATCTGATATGTGACAGAGATTACAGAATCATGAAATGCTAACTGATACATGATTATATCAAACCACTGACTCCATTTCTGTTCAGTCATGGTGGATCAGCTCTTTCTGCTCTTCCATAGAGCTTTGATAAATCATGTGATGGTACATACCACCACACGTACCTTATTTTCTGCCACTAGGCACAGGCTCTGGATAACATCCAGAAGATCCATTACTGTGATTTGATTTGACCTGGTGAGACAAATAACTAGGTGCTATTAGCAGAAGGATGTTTTTGCTGAGCTGGACTGGAGATTCCTTGATTAATTAAGAATGTCTAGTAGGACCCAACAAAGAAATGTTTGCTCTAATTGATGAACCCCACTGGGGAACCTGGTTCAGGATATTAAAAGTGAACTGTCCAGACCAGTGTGAGTCATTGTGACACCATTAGAAAGTGAACAAATAGTCTGATCAATAATCCACCTTCTCAATGTAGCCATCATTTTCTCTTTATCCAACAACTGAAATTATGTTTATCACAACATAATAAAGAGTAAGGGGGTCACTGGCCAAAAAGTATTGTAACCCATTTTGCTATGGTCTTTGTGAGGCTCAAGGCTTTCAAGAAGGTGTAACTGGCAGAACACTTCTTTTCTTGAGCATCACCAGAAATATTTCATTACTTTGTTGCTTTTTGAAACCTTAATCTTCTTGGTTTTTTGTTTTCATACACTTTCTTGACAGTCACATTTGAGAACATGGAGAGTTTATGTTCATAGTACATATTCAGGTCAAGTACCTGAGCCAGATTGCCTCTGATAAAGACCAGTCAGGTTTCAAGAGTACATCTTCATCATCCTTAATTAAAGACAACTATGGAGTATGGAGTATCATTACATTTTCTATACCATGCATTTAATTTAGTACTGGTAGTCAGAAAATTGGGACAATGCCAGATGAACTGGTCCTAGGGAACATATTTCTTGTCAACTATTATTAAATCAGAGAAATAGTGAAGAACTGCTATGAAAAAAACCACCAAAAGCATTCTAGAACCCCCACACTTAGAGACTATAATGATTTACGTCAGGAATTTTCACCTTTTCTTTGACTCTGCAGTCAAGGTTATAACAAAAATGAACTGTCGTTAAAGGAGGAACCAAAGTACTGGCCTGCTTAACCATTAATTCTAACAGCAGATGCACTGTATGAATCTGGAAACCAAACCACAATCCAATCTCACAAGTAAGAAGGAAAGTGTGGGTCTTCAGCGAAATGCAAACGGAGCGAGTGCTGTTGAGAAGATTGTGCTACTTTGGGTCAAGTACTGAGCCTACAGTGCCTTGCTCACTGTAGAGGCAGAGATCCACACATTTAGTGAGATGAATTGTCTCTGGTTTTGAACTTATAGGAGTTGCATTAGATCCCTTTTAATTGCTTTTGAATGCAATGTCAGGACTGGTATTCATGAGCTTAAATTGTCTTCACCTAAAAAAAGATTTTCATGAGCCACAGTGATGTTCCAGTAGACTATTCCAATTGTTTTTATGTTTCAAATTAAATATGAATTGATACAGTGTTCAAAATTCTGAAATTTTAGTTGGAATAGAAAGGTTAGAAAAGCAAATGAACAAACCTCACAAGGTGAATAAACACCTCAATGGGCAAGTCACTGCCTATTGATGATTTTGATCTAACCATAATTTTTATTATTAAAATTGAAACTGCAAGTGTTTCTATTTTAACTTTATTCTGATCAAATTTCATCTTCTATAATGGAGCAGTCTGTTTTACTGGCAAAAATACCACAATCATATAACAAATCCTCCCAAGATTCTGGATAACAAGGCCTTTAGCATTAGCCATCACTGAAAGTAGCTGTCAAATGATGTATTAAAAATACTGATCTAGGGTACAATTCATTAGTCCAGATATGTCTTATGAAATTTCAGCAATTTAATTGTCATTAGAAAAAATTTTCAAGGTTTTCAACTGGGCGCATGTGTAGAAAATGTGATTGATATTATAATTGCGTCTATACTATTAACTATTTTTGAAAGCCATTTAGATGATAATTGTATTTTGTGGTATTTTATTTTAGAGGTGAAAAGTATTTTTTAGGTAATCTTAATTTTTTCCTCTCATATTCTGTGGGTTTTGATAATTCTACAACCTTTACTATCATATTTTTAAACTGTACTAAAGTATATTAATTATTTATGTGCTAAGTAAAAAACAAAAACTGTAAGTAGAATAAATAACTTCACAATATAGCAGCCAAAAGCTGTTATTCCAGTTTCCAAAAATTATTATAACTATTGCTAACTCATTATTAAATCCTAAACTGACATGGTTATTTGCTCTGATAGCCCTAAATGTATCAAATAGATAAAAAAGTTAACATATGAATATACAAAATATCCTTATATAACACTGTTATTCTGATTTGCAGGTAAAAAATATTTCTGAAGAAGTTATTGGAAAAATTCTAACTAATTTACATTATTTCTGCAGTCAAAGTCAGTTAATGTAAACCATCCCATTATATTTAGTATTTCTGTACAGAACCAGAACCTTTACTTGTATATAATCTTGAGGCTGCACCCTGCAGTAAACTGTGAGAGATGGTGAATCATTATCCTTTTGACTCATCTTTAAGGCAGAGCAGCTGGTTGAATACTGTAAAGTTCAACAGGTTAAAAAAGGCTGAGTAGGCCTTTTCAAACAAGGAAAGCTACATAAAGAGGGAAAGGAAGACTTACAGAAGTCTTAGGAAATACCTGTATCTGAAGATGTTGTGTGTGAACTCTGAAAAAGCCATATGTACAAATTTCCCTCAGGGCTCTTTGTCACCTCTTTCATGAAATCTCAACCTTGGTCACTGAAGTAGCAAAAGATTCTTTCTCTCCTTTTTGTGAATAGGTCAGTCAATCACAGAAGGTGGCACCTAACCTAAGGAGGTATTTTCATTTTCCAGCTCAGTGGACTGTTTAGGCTGACAAGGGAGAGTGAGCAAACCATCATGCCACAGCTGTAATAAGCCTGATTCCTTTCCTCATGCTCCCACCGGTTTCCCAAAGTTAAGAACCTGACTTCAGTCAGCTCACAGAAGTACCCGGCTGAGTGGTAGACTGGGATCACAGCTAGGAGCAGTGACTGGAGGCTGCAGAGGAGCAAGAATTCCACCTTTCAGCCTTGGAGAGCTGAAGGATCAGCCTAGCCACCAATGAAAACAAAGCCTTCATCTTGCCGCTCTGCTCAGTAAAAATATCTGCATAACACATAGGTACAAATTTCAGTGAGAATACTGGTATCTGAAAAGTCTCCAGCAGAGTTCAAAAGATATGTGATCTATCAGAGAAGCAGTATATCCAGAATGCATAGCCTAAATGCATGGGCCCAATGTAGAATGTAAGTTAATTGCAAGTCCAAAGAGAAGGAAACAAAAAGTTTTTCTCGTTTCATTTCACAAAAGGAGATAGGGCAAAATACTTATATTTTTCAGTTGTTTTTCCTGGTTTTAATGTTCTTAACATATTGTTTTGTTTTGAAGTTTTAGTTTTAAGTGAGACCTCAAGGTAATTGAATTACAAGAAATTATTTCCCATTTAGTTATATGGAGAATTTAGAAAATGGAGCACTAGAATCCTCCAGAAAACATCCAGCCTCTCCACAGTATTATGAAGACAGTAGAGTGTGTTGATTTGAGCCATGTGGAGAGCAAGTTTCACAGAAATCAGAGGAGAAAAAAATATCTTTGGTCAATATTGACCATCTTGAAGGATTTCTGGAATGCAGTAAGACTATGAAAAGAACACTTGAATCCCTCAACTTCTCAAGTGACTTTTTGACACATCACATCTTCTTTTGCATTTGCACTTTTGCATCACATTGAAGCTACAGATTATTTTTTCTGCAAAACCATCACTTGCATTTCCATTAAATGTAATTCTGCATATGATTTTTTTCCATGAGAAAATAGCAATGATGTAAGATTTTCATTAAATCTTTCAAAAGGGCAGTCCACACTAATTCCTCACAACTTTTCATTAAATATTTCAAAAGGACAGTCCACACTAATTCCTCACAATCAGTCTTATTTTAAGTTAATTTTTTAAAGAAGAACAATTAAACTGAAAGGCATAAACTCAGATGATATACACAGCGATTCTCTGTGGTTTTCTTTATAAGCTAAGGCATATGCAACTTCCTCTTTTTGACAAGTCTTTCATTGTCTATTTTCCAAAAAACTCTCTTTGCCTGTAGTATCTAAATATGTCTTTATAATTAGATTATTTCAATGGCATTTTTGTCACGTAGGTATATGTATTTATAGAAATACGTATAAGTGTATAAAAATACTTTGCTAAATTTTCTATACCATATACCACAGTGTTCAGTTGTTATATAACATTATCTGATAAAGATCCCATGCTTTAGACTTAAGTGTGTTAAATTAAAATACAATAAATCAAAAATGCATTAATCACATTTTAAAAATATTGTAAATGAGAACAGTGAAAAATGCATCTTATATTTTGTCCTGTGACTCATTCTTTGGCAATAATTCTTCAGTGTAAAGGATTAATGTACTGGAGAATCAATATGCTTTCAGACAGATACTACATCAGTGTGTTTCCTTTGTTGGTCCATATTTTCATTATTAACAGTTTATGTCAGCAGTGGCCTTTGTGCATCTGGGCTATTTTTAATTTGTTTGATCACTGTGGCATTCTTGACTGAGTGAGGGATCTCAGGTAGCAGTACAAAGTTAGAAACCAAAATGAAGACTAATATACTGCAATTAAGATTCCCAAACTAAATCACATAGATTGGTTGCTGAATTTAATTGGCTTGCTTTTCGTTTCCAAAGAATTTTTTGTTTATTTTCTGCTTTGGTAACAATCTTGACTGAACTACTGATTCCAAATAAAAAGAAGTTGTACAATCCACTATTTTTAGGGGGTTTATGTTTCATCAAATGAGTGTTATCAATTTGTCAAAAGTCATCAAACCAAAGGTAGTTTTGTTTGTTAGAGAAACTCTTGGAATCATTGTTCATTAATAATTACATTGGAATGAGATCATAATTACAATGAAATTATGTTGTTTGTAATTTAACAATTTAACACCTACAGAAGAAGCATGCGCTTTAGCGGAACTAATGCAATAAACTTTAGGGGGTTGCCAACTTGTTTTGTGTGTGTGGATCAACCTTCAAATTTCAACGTGCCCTGGGAAAATATTCTGTGCTGTACCTCATGTGAACAGCAGTCACAGTGCTCACATCCCATTGCATTTTGGCTGAAGGAAACAGTGGCAGAAGACCCTTCCAGTTCTTCCTCAGGCTTTGACAGACAGGATGCACCTGCAGCACCCCGTCTGACTGCAACATGAACATCTTGCAGCTGATGAGTGTGTTCACATGCCACACACAACGACCAAGTCAGGGACTGCCTGTTAGCCACAGCACAGAATTGCAGCCACCTCTTGCTGCTGGTGGTGACAGTGACAGGACGAGGGGCAATGGACACAAGTGGGAACACAAGAAGTTCCATTCAAATATGAACAGAGAGCTGGAACAGGCTGCCTAGGGAGGGTGTGGAGTCCCCTTCTTTGGAGACCTTCAAGACCTGCCTGGATGCAGTTCTGAGTAACGTGCTCTGGAAACCCTGCTTTAGCAGAGGAGATGGACTAGATGATCTCTAGAAGTCCCTTCCAACCCTGACAATTCCATGATTCTGTGACGGTGTGTAAACTCCCACCACAGTGGGTCTGGAAGACATCGTCCTGGGCTGGGTCATGCGGAGAGCTGCATCTGCCTGCACTTATAGACATTGGAACTGTAGAGTTTGGTAGGATAAAATATAGTTACCAATTTCTTATTCAAGGGAGCTGTTTAGCTCATTCAGAGACATGGGTGTTGAGTGTGAGTGACTAGCACACTGATGAAAAATGAAGTATTTCCAACTCAGAAGTATAAATATAACCTTTAATGGTCAGTGCTAGGCTCAGGTCTAGTACAAGAAATTGTTCATCATCCTGTATGATGACTGTTACTCAATAAAGACCATAAGGACTAAACTCTTTAGTTTACTCTTTCAACAAGTCTGCTGTGATTGCCAAATCCTACCCACAGTGACCAAGTGGATACAAAGCTCCATTTCTCTCCCTCACTGTCCAAGTAGAGATGTTCTGAGCTAAAAGCACAATGGTAACTCTCTATAACAGCAGTGGAAGAACAGCTGAATCTTTGTCTCAGCAACAATTCAGCCCCTGATGAGTTGTTGGGACAATTCAGGTATATACTGCTCTGTATCAAAACCATTTGCAAGATTATAGTCTCTTGCCATTCAAGAGATGAATCCTAAAATGCCCCTGGATCCAAGCTCTGAGCTGAAATACTTATGCCCTGTACAAAAAGTTCTGACAGTTATTTCTGTTGTGTACTTTTGCTGTGATTTTTAGATTGATTTTCCTTCTGCATCAGAACTTTGACATTTGATGTATTGCGTTGTTTGTTTGGTGGGGGTTTTATTTGGTTTTATGGGTTTTTTTGTGTGTCCTTGAGCTTACCCTTCCTAGTCTCCCAGAAGTCAGAAATCAGTGAAACTTTCCACTGCATACAGGTCCTCATGAAATAATAAAGTGTTTTACTTTGTGCCCTTCTGCACTTCCATTAGTTTAGATTTTAACAAGAGATCAACAAATTGAAGCACCATTGCCAGTAAACCTGCCTATCATTTTGTATTTTGCAAAGATTTAGGCAGGAGTAAATAAAATTGTTTCTTAACTAAGGTGAGCTAATTAGCTGCTTCTGCTTATTCCAATTGGGTCTGTGGATTGTAGCCAGTGCACTTACCAGATCTAGTCTATCTATACATAAGGTAAGGATTGCCATGGTTCTGTCTGCAAGATCAATGATAGTTATTTCAGACCACCACACTCTTATAAGCAAGATCCCTTGCCTTCATTTTCCAGTCACTGAGCTTTTAAAGAAATAAGAACAATCAAGTAGGCAGAAACAGGAAAGATAAAGACAGACGTAACGATAGAAAGAAGTAACCGACAAAAGTGGGAAAGAAAGAGTGAGGACAAAACATAGAAGCTCCCACTCCAGCGGCATTTGTGAGAGAAGGGAAATTCTTTCTATAGTATACACAGTCCTTTGATGTACACGTTACATAAGCACTTCTTCCTTATGGATAGTCGTATTGTAAAGTGTAGAAATACATTTATTTTGCAAATCTTGTAGCCTGTTATATGTTCCTAGAAAAATTTCCTCTCCCTGCTTCCTTCCTCTATTAGGTTGCCCCTGGTAATTAAATCATCCTCAAATAACTAAACAGCACTCTATTTAGATCATATAAATTTTAAATCCCCAAATCTTGCCATCTAATCCTAAAAACAAATAAAAGACTGATGGTGTCAGAATTTTCAGCTTAGAGCTACAACTTCAGCACGTACTTTGGGAGGTTTCCGCCCTGGCAGAGTCAAATAGCTCTATGAATAGTAGAATTAAATACCTCAAGTCCTGTTATGTTCTACAGATGAACAACTCTTTGTGCTCTCACAGGCCTTCATCTGAGACATGTTCAGAAGACAGAGTATGCTCTAAAAAATGTAGTTTAGCCATAGCCATAGTATGATTCAGAGGTTTAATTGTTCAGCTGGGCTAGCAGAAAATTCAATTTCTTTTTCAGCATGAGAGTACAAAATTCTAGAAGTAAACACTGGCCACTAGAAATTGTCTTTTGACTCAAATGTTGAAAGTTGTCTCATTTGCATGGCATTATACAGAAATCAGAGGAGAAGAAGAACCGGCCAAGTAGTTTGGGTGGCCCAGTGAAAAGGACTCTAGCCCTTAAAATATCTTTGCTACAAATTTACAGGCATTGTTATGCAAGTAGTTGAGCACTGTCTTGAGTAGAGACATGATTAAGATAATGCAGGAAATAAGATTAAGCTACAAAAGTGTAGTTTAAAAAACAAAAAAATAAATTTTTAACTGCTATCAGTTTTCTGATAAGCTAACATCTGATTTTACCATTTTTAAATCCTTATTATTGTTTTTACATCTACATTCTTTTTTTATTGCAATATACAATTTGCACATATTAGATTAGCAAAATTATTCTTCCATTTTTTTTTTATGACTACCACAGGATTTAATTTTTTTATACACAGTGATATGCTGCAATAGAATTTGTAAAAATTTACAGAATTTTCCCTAGTTTCCAATCAGTCTTCACTGAATATAGGAAAAGCACAGATTGCAGAGTCATCACTGCCTGTCCTACTGAGCTTAGCTGACATACAGTGAAATAACAGAACAGAATGTTTCCCACTGAAATTAACAGTTTTCTACTGACTGCAAAATGGGAGAAGACCAGGCTGCGTGATACTTTTTTTTCTTACCTCTGTACAAGAATTTTCCCCATTCTAAATATTTTCTAGGTCACCCAGCTTCCTCTTAGGTCTTTTTAATCTGCTACTCTGATAGTATTTAATTTGATGATGTGGGAAAAACTGAGAAAATATTTTACTGAAGGTTGTGATGCAAACTGCTTTAGCAAGCACATGATGATATACAACAGAAAACAAAAGGTGTTCTAAATATGTCTATATTTATTGAAAATCTGATACTTAAAAAATAGCCCTAAGCAACTCCTAAGAGTTGTACTGGATGACCTAATATGTACTTCTTTTTTGTTCAGTCATAGACTCTCTACAGAAATAACACATCAATCAGATTCAGAAAGAGACTTACCAAGTAAAGAATTTCACATATAGTCCTCATTCTTCTTTACATCATCTTCATAATATTTGCAGATAACATGAAAGGATTAAAATTTATTAAATCACATAAAATTTATCAAAACAATGTACTTTTTCCTCACTACTGTGCTAGGAAAAGCATGCTACTTAGACTTAGGCATAACAATATTGGGCACTGATTTCCAAATGATGACATTTCTTGTTAGATATTTTTTGATATACTAAAAGCAGGGGAGGATATGTAGTTAAAGTACCTATATTTCTTTCTGAATAGGAAATAGGCATGCAAACTCCATGTATTATCTTGGATTTACCACACCTGAACACAATGTCTGCATATGTGCAATGACTACATTTTTGAGACCTGCCTGTGTTGAAACTTTGGAATTCTCAGGCAAATGCACTGACCTGGGCAGTATCAGTGACAGTAGTTGAAGTCTACCTAGCTGCTACTTCACCAGAGTGTTCACTTGAGAGAGTGTTTCTGGATAATGAGTAGCCAAATTAGAAATGTTCATATAGTTTAATAGATGGAGTTAGACTTATAGATTCACAAAATGACTTCAAGGATCATCTAGTTCCACAACCCTGCCATGAGCAGAGATAAAGTTGAATATTAATATTCTGTTGATGCAAAAGTATCATGTGACACTGAGTGGCTGCCATCAGGCATTACTAATGGAAGATGGACATTTCATACAGAGCCATCTGCCATCATCCTGTCATCCATCACTTGGAAAGAAAAGCACTTACAAGATCAAGGAATGGTTTGCTAATATATTTCACAATTGGCATAATAATTTCTTCTTATTTGTTAAGGTCGTGTTAATGTAGTCTGGTTGACTAAAACTACTGATATGGAAAAAAAAACAGCAAACTACTCTCAGTGGGCCAAATGCTGTTCTCGCTTATATATTTATGTAGACAAAACTACTTCACTGAAAACCATTTGATTCCTCACAATATAGTGTAAGGAAGAGTCTTACTTTGGCCAAAGGTTCTACAGCCAGTTAAAAACAATAAATGGTAACATTTCCAGCTCAGTATTAATATTAAAAAAAAAAAAAAGGGGCATGGATTATCTGAGAATAGAACAAATTCCTTTTATTTTTATGAAGTAATACCAATAAGTGCAGCACCGAAGGAATTGATTCCTTCCACAACTGACTGCCATTTCAGTCTGTGCCATGGCCTGTTTCACCTTTGTTGCACAATATAAACTGATCCCAGCTGCATTTTTTCATCACTATTGGATCTGCTGTCTCCATTCTTTTTGCCAGGGTTTCTCACGAGTCCATTTGCTCTTGAAGAAAGTTTTTTTTCTCTCCTTGGATAGTTTGGTGATAGAAGTGCCATCTAATAATTTTTCTGTCTTACCTACATGCACTTTTGTTACAATTTTCCTTGCCCCTTTATACCCTTTCCTCTCCAAGGATCTGCCTGACATTTACTGATCTTCTAACTATGTGTTACACTGAGCATCCTGGTAAACTGACAGGGTTGATAGAGTCAGTTTTCAGAGACTCAAGAATCTGCCCTCAGTACATGTGTTTCTGCCACTTCTCCATTCAAAAGTGCTGGAGTACGCTTCTGTGCTATTCAAATGTATTAGCCATGACCCAGGTTTTTACTCACGTCATATCTGCCAGTTTAACATCTAACTCTCTTATGAAAGTTATGCAGATAACAATTACAATGAAAAGCAAAAGGAAGCTTTGCAAAGAAATATATCACAACTCAGATTCTTAAAAACTATATCCATTCATACTGGGGCAGATATCAGGGAATTTTTGTGTGACACAAGAGTATTTACCAATTCCATATATTGAAAATAGTTCTAATATCATGAATATTACTTGAGAGCTGTACCAGCTCATATTTTGCGAAGTTTGGTTGCTTCCATAAGATTGCTAAGGCTGCATATGAAATAACATTTTAAACTAAGCTTGGTTTGGAGACGGTCAGAACAACGAGTGCAGAAAAAAAAAAGAGATTAAATTTCTCATAGTGCCTGCACAACAAATGCATGTATGTGACTTCCTCCAGGTCCCATGGGGGGCAATGATCCCTTTTTCATCTGCTTGTTACTGCTTCTCTTCTTTTGTGCACTTTGCCCTGTAATATGGCAAAATTATTGGTTTTGCTTCCTGTAAACCCTCTGAAGATCTCAACATGCAATAGGTCATCCCACTATTGAACAACTGTCATTTCACTATACATACTAACTATATGCTTATGATCCTGACTACAGGATTTCTGAACTGTTTCCTCTTCAGCTCCCCCAAGTCTTGGGTCACTGCAAGAATATTGCCTCTACAAGAAGACCCAAACTCTGCTTGGATTTGGCCTCTCTTCAAACACCATCTGCCACAGCCATAATCTGTGGAATTTAAATTTACTGTTTTGATGCCAGCTTGATAGTTATTTGTTTTACTATTCAATTTTCTTTATTTTAATTTCAACATAAATAATGAAATGTAACTCGTTATCTATCAGTCACATGGATATAGTACTAAGAAATCCTGTGATCCCTGTGGCTACATCAAGCAAGGGAAACACAGGCACATCTTAAAAATGTATAATATAAAAAAATGTAATCCATAATCTTTTTTGGTGGAAGCTGTGCAAGGACCTTTTGGGGTGAATAATGCTGCAATAGATCACGCTGAAAGAGACTAAGTTCTTGTATCCTTTATTTTCTCTTTTTGCTCTATTGACTTATGGACCAAAATATTTTGGTTCTTTTGAATGTCAAACACATCCAGATTAACTGTGTGGAAATGTAATTTTTAAGATACTAGTATGTTTTCACAACAAACAATTTTTTACACTGTTGCTTTTCATACTTAAAGTTGCAAATTGTTCCGCAGTGCAAGCTCTCATCCAAGCAACCAAAACCATATTGTAAAAACAGCTGCTTTAGTGAAAAAGAAACAGTGAAAATTTGTTTCTGTCTTCCTGGAATGGAATTCTGATTAATCACTGTTCATTATGGGTCATTTATGGAACTAGCTCAGTTTATTAATTACCTCAGATATTATTCCTGTTGCAGGAATTTTAAGGTTATCTACTAGTCTTTTGCACATTGCTAATACATGTTTGAGTATCACATACAGTTCAGTTACACTTGAGCATTCATATTTTAATATATGCTAGTCAAAGGGAAGCAAAAGCATCATATAACTACTACAGCATCTTCACAGCAATGTTTTACCAAATCTGTTTCCTAATTTTTAGATGCAGCTATCCATAACATAGCCTAATAGGATGGTCAAGTTGTGAAAAATGGGTTAGTTATCTATAAAACTTTCTACCTCTGACCATGCCAAGGACTTGTGTGACTCACAGCTTTAAGCTAGCCCTATTATAAGTCAGATGGTGGTTACCTAAAAGCTACAGTATCCAAAAATTGTAATTGCTTATGAAAAGTTGCCCTGTATTGCCATGCATCAATAAAAGATTACTATGTAGTGCTGTGAGGGCTCTGACACCTTGGTGAAATTTACGAAGAATATTCTTATTATACAAATAGAATTGTAGAAGATATGAATATAATTATAATCAACATTGTAACTCTTATGACTAGCTATTTTCTTCATTCTAATAGGCTGTATTTTGTTTTCTCTGATGTCTTCCAGAATTAGTTTATTTAAAAGGTATTTTTCTACCGGTCCTTTATCTTTATTCTTAGGGGGTTGGAGTTTACAACATTAATTTCATCTCTTTCTCTCATGTTTTTCTCATCTTATTTTAGTAGTAACAAATTTTCCCCAGGAACGAAGCTTTAATGTCTTTTAACGATGTATCATTTACAGAAGAGTACTCTGGTTATAGCATATCCACTTCTGGTTTAATTAGACTGCAGCTCTCCTAGGTTCCTTTCATCTTTCAAAATATATCCTGCCATTCTCTATTTTTCCCTTGCACTTTTTCTATCTGGTTTCTAATTTTCATGGGAGTTGAAGAGCTTGCTTACTTTTAATGTTCTTTGGCTTCAGAGAGCTTGTATACTAGCTCACAGATAACAAAGCTGGTAGCAAGCACACAAGCTCAGCAAGCTCAGTTA
Organism: Nycticryphes semicollaris; assembly: GCA_013400055.1. NCBI lineage: Eukaryota > Metazoa > Chordata > Aves > Charadriiformes > Rostratulidae > Nycticryphes > Nycticryphes semicollaris. The sequence goes on from VXBJ01002959.1 coordinate 45,873, forward strand.
TTTGTTTTTCCATGGAACAAAAGAAAAAAGAAACATGCATCAGGAATAAAGAAGAGGTTCTTTACAATAAGAGAGAGAGAGTTTGAATTAATTGAATTATTTATTTGGCAGTCCACTCATATCTATACTAGCATAAACTTTATCATGTTTCTTTAACCCTGAAGAGTAGTCATATGCTATAACATTAATGAGTTTCTCCACATCTTTGAATGTGCTTTGAACACAGTGTTTGTGTTAATCTCCCAAGTGTCTGTTGATCACGATCTTCTTTTTCTTAAGAACATCCAGAGTCACACTTTTCCCTCTCTTTCATGGTCAAGATGAAGCATCTGCTGCCTGCCATCTTCATTATCATCATAAAGAATGAGAGTTTAAAAGCTAGAAGGCTAGCGAAAGTGTGCAGCATGCACTTGAGAGATAAGTGTCCTGGAAAACTGGCAACCCATGTACACATAGTTTTTTTCTGGACTATCTTTCCTTCTTTCCAAACACTGTTTTGCTTTTTTTTTCTTTCACAGAATTAGCTTTGGTTTCAGTATTGTGCAACTGATTAATGCATGCCAAGTAGATTATTTCTTTGTTTTTTGAAACTGAGACCTTTTATTCCATCTTCCACTTTTTAAAAAAAACACTAAAGTTTCCCCAAGGAAGCGGAGAGAACTAGTGATTTATGTTCTGAGTTTTCCAATTTTCACTTCTCTCTGTTCTAAGTGAAAAATTGCATGTTACACATTTCAAAGATTGTTAGCATTTCTTAAAGTATTGATGGCTTCACTTCACGAATGGGGTGGGGCTGACTACTTAATACTCTTATTAAGAAAGCTTAATACTCTTTAAGTAGTAGAAAATATAAATGTATTTTTTTCCCACAACATTGTATTAATCAAGGGCTCATATTCAGTTGAAGATAATTTACTCTAAACCTTTACATTTTTATGGCATAAACAAGATTTAATAAGATAATTTTAAACAGAGGATCATATTTATTTATTTATTTTAAAATTATTGGCAAATAATCAGAGATTAATCTTTACCTTTTTTTTTAATCTCTATTATTGACACAACTCTAAATTACTGAATTAAAACTGGCAAAGCTGGACAACCATTTGATTTTTGGTCAGTGACTCCAAATTGCCCAGTTAAAGCCAGGGTTTCACTACATTTTGTACACAGATACATGCTTTGTACAAAGATAGATATTCTTACGAAAGTAGGAATAAATGCTGTATGGAGGTGGGGGAAGACAGAAAGGTGGAAGCAGTCTCTGCTTCACAGAAAGGGAACTGAAGCAGAGATGCAGCGATTTACCTAGAGTTACTCAGTGGTTAGCGAGAGAATGCAGCAACATCCTGCATTCTCAATGTGGTCCTCCATATAGTGCCATCTTTACAGAGTTATCCATGGTACATGGAAAAAAAAAAAAAAAAGCCTAGAAAAAGTGGCATGCAGTTTTCCACAGGTTTTATAGAAAGGGATATGTCTCCCAAGGCTCTGACTTTTTGTTCTAATGAATTCTATGTGAAATTTCTGTTTCATAGCAACACTTAAAATTATATTTAACCAAACTCTGGCCAATTTTTTCCCCTTCTTTTTATGCACAACTAATGAAAAAAAATGCTAAAATATTTTATGAACTATTGCCATCAGTTTGGACATTCTTTTCATAGATGCAACAACAGAGCAATTTGTTTGTGATGAAAGACACACTGTAGGAATTTTGCTTTCCAAATGCAGTCTCCTTCCAACTATAAATTACTACCAGAATTAAGGTGATTGCTTTCCCCAGGTTTCAATTTGAATGTGAAAACTGTCAAATTATTTTTTTTACTTATACGCCTGGTATACCCTTCTTTATGCTCATCTATGAATTTTTGATAGCAATGCTTTGCATAGCTTTTTTAAATCTCTCTGTAAGTCTCATTGGTTCTATAAGTTTTGAGAAGAATTGAGAATATTTTTTTCTAAATACTCTATTTTCCACTTGCGTAAAATGAATGCTTATTGAAGCTCTAAAAAATTATTAAAGGTCAACAAAGACTTCAACATTTAGATTTCATAAATCCTTTCAGAAAACCGATATTGAATTAAAAAGAGATGTTGTGGTTTATTTAATTTTTATTGCTTTTCTCAAAAAGAAAATAATATCCTGCAGGATTTGTAACCTAGTGGAATGTATGAAAAATAAAAAATGAAGCAGAAAAGTTAAGTCAAATTTGTGCTGCCTTGGATGTCCTAAGAATACATATCTTCTGGAAATGGAATTTAAGCTCTTTCATATAAAAAGTGTCAATTTTATTAAACAGAATCTCAACCAGTATTAAAAAAATATCATTCTCCAAGATATTATATTTCAAATTCTTCCCATTTTTCTCAGTCTTGGATGAGGCATGGAAAGGGGAGCAAGAACTCGGTTCACATAAGTTTATTATAATCCAAGAAACATTACCATTCTCTCTAGGGGAAATCTAAAGGATGTGTACCTTAAAATGACATCTCAAAGTCCTTCAATCTAAAGATCTTCATGAAACTTGTTTTTCTAGTATTAGAATCTATAATGTTAGTTTATCTTGATGCCCTGTTTGGCTCTTTGTCTGTAACTGATATAATATGGCTTTGGAGTGGCAAGGATACTTAATGTTGTTAATGACTCCCTTGCACTGCAGTGACAGGGAAATAACTGAATAGTTTAAGTTATAAGTTATCTCTAAGCACTTTATGAAACTGCACTTCAGAATTGATTTTTATAACCATGTAAGAAAAAAAAAAAAAAAACAGAACGATCAGCAAAATATGTTATTATATTTAAGTGGTGTTACCAAGTGGAATGCAATGCTACAGATCTGTGCACAAAGATTCTGATTTCTTGTTTCATCATATATTTGCTCTTTGCCAGTTCTGGACTGAATTTGATAATTACGATTCATTTTCAGCTGGTGGTTGCTTTTTCAGTCATCGTAATTAATTTCTGGTTGATTCTAGTTTCTAGATTTGTAATTCTCTTTACCATTGGCCCTTATAATGGTATCTCTTATTAACATACTTTTATGCTTTTATGCCTGATCAAGAGTTTGCAGGCAACACTGGTGAATGTGACACTTGCCTTACTCTTCTTGACAAGTTCTGTAGAGGAATAAAGATCAATGGCCCCTCACATGCACTTGCATTCTTATTTTGAAGGCTGCCATCTTCAAGAAAGCAAAGAAAGGATCACATTCAGCTGTTGTGACTTCCCAAATTGCTGTATATCTGGATGAAAGCAGCAGACTTGTCCCAAAGCAAAAAAAAGGAACCGAGTTCATGAAATGGGGATAGCTAAGAACTGTCATTAGTTGTCTTCTTTAAAAGGACACAGAGTATGTGTCAGACTTACTGTTGGCCCAATGGAGAGGTGAAATCTTGGAATCAGCATCAAGAGGGAAGAAATGAAAGGCGGAGAAGAGCTACTTACAATATCTTGATACCTGTATCGTTTCAATAAATTACAGTTTCTTTGTACAGATGGTAAATGTTATCACATCTACAGCTCTTAACTATGCATCCATTGCTAATGTTCATAACACGTCTCCTTCAAGCTTAAGGATGAATGAATTTGTCTTCTCATTAACCCCTTTGGAGACAGTTAGGGCAACAAAGATGACTGAGGGATTGGAGCATCTCCCTGAGGAAAGGCTGAGAGCTGGAACTTTTCATCCTGGAGAAGAGAAGGCTGAGAGGAGAACTTAGTAATGCATGCGAGTATCTAAAGGGTGGACTGAAGGAGGATGCAACCAGACTCTTTTCAGTGGTCCTCAGTGACAGGATGAGGGGCAATGGGCACAAGTGGGAACACATGAAGTTCCATGCAAATATGAGAAAAAATTTTATGGTTAGGGTGAATAGAGCCCTGGAACAGGCTG
>VXBJ01002962.1:8577-117187 GCA_013400055.1 Nycticryphes semicollaris
TTAAAAAAAAAAAAAAAAAAGAAGAAGGAGAAGAAAATACCTCGTTGGCACTGGGAAGTCGGAGGGCAGGCAGCCTGCCGGGCCCGCCGAGCCGGGGAAGGGACTTTGCCCGCTCGGCTCTCCGGCTGAACTTTGGCAGAGAGAAGGGTGAGAAGCAAACCTCTCCACGCTATACATTTAACCCCTCCCGCACTGAGTTTAATTACTCGCAATAGTTGTTCTAATGTATGCTGTCACACGGGAGAATTGAGAATGCATATCGTTAATATGAATTAATCTTGATTTTAATAGCAACTGACAGCCGATCTCCAAAACGCTGAGCGCTTATCGCCGCTCCGAACGGCCGCCACGGGGGTGCGACGGGGTGCGGAATACCTGCGCAAACTTTCCTCGGTGCTGGGCCCGGGGCTGACCTCGGGGGTCCCCGCGAAGGCCGCCCCCGCTGGAGGCTCTCCGCGCTGCAGGGACCCGCCGCCCGCCCCGGCTCTGCGCTGCCGCCGGACCCCGCGGCCGCGCCGCTCAGCGCACGCTGAAATTCCCTTCGCCCCCTCCTCCTCCTTTTTTTTTTTTTTTTTTTTTTTTTTTTTGTTTTGGGTTTTTTTTTCCCCCCAAGCCCAGCTCGCTCCTGCCCATCCGGTGTAGTGAGGGACGCCGGAGGAAGCCGCGGCAGGAGCGGAGCCCCCGCCGCCCCCCCCTCGGCCGCTCTCCGACCCTCCAGCCGGCTCTGCGCACCAGTGGGCCGCCTAAATAAAAGGAGGCGCCCCCCCACCCTCTCTTCCCCACGCCCACGCCCACACCCTGACCCACGCAGACATCTGGGGAGAAATCACTGTCGCCTCTCATGTATCCATGTTCTGATTTACGATTAAAATTTAAAGCCGCGCATTCATATTTTACTGAACCTAATGCGCCCTATGAATTTTTAATCCATTAAGATGCGGGCTACACTTTGAGCAAACTCTACTACCTTTGTTTTGAGCACAGGGCAGCGCCGGTCCCGGCTCTNCTCCGGCCCTCCCCGCCTTCGGGCCGCTCCCCCGAGGCTCCGGCGGCGACGGGCGACGTGGGAGCACTGCTGTTGCGGACAGCTGCAGCCCCCGGAGCTGGGGCAGCCACTGGGCTGGGACGCCCCGTCGGGGCAACTCCGCATCTCACGGCCGTGCCTCCGCACCACCAGCACCCTCGCTCCCCCCCAGCCCGGCATCGCTGCCTGCACCGGCTTCTGCTCCTCCGCGTCCGTTTTCGGGGCCGGTGCTTGGTGTTGGGCAGATGCCCAGGAGGGAAACAAACTTCGGGGCGCTCCCGCCGCCCCCCGCCATCTCCCGAGGCGGGACGGCCCCGCCAGCCCCCGCCAGCCTATCTCCTGCCGCCGCCGCAAGCCAAGTCAAGTCACGAAGTCAAACTTAAAGCCCGGAACGATCAATGAAGATTTTTGCCGTCCGTGGCGCCTCGTGCTTCCTGGCACTAAAATAAATGCAAGAAATCGAAACTTAATTACTTGAAAGAAATCCAGAAATCCCTCTGCATAATTTATCCAGGCATTTTTCGTGGCGTTTGTGGTGAATGCAACGCGTTTAACTCCGCGCGCTCCTCTCCCCAACGCCGCTCCCCTCGGCAGGCGCAGGGCGAAGAGGCGGCCGAGAGGCGGCTGGATTGTCCGCGGCGGGCCCCCGGGACCTCCGCATTCCCCGGGCACCGCCCGGCCGAAGGGCGAGGAGACGAGAGGGGTGTCTCTGGAGAAGACCGCGTTTCTGTCTCGGGGTCGTCCGGCGCAGCGCTTCCCCCATCCCCGCCCCCCCTCGCTCCCCGCGGCTGAGAGCATCTCCTGGGGCAGAGATGCAGGCAGGGAGGCGTGCGGTACCCTTTCCTCATCGCCTGCGAGGTCTGAGCTCTGAGCGAGGCGCTCGGCAGATATTTTCTGATCAGGAGTGTCTGGCGTAACAACCCGAGTCTCCTAAGCGTAATGGAAAGTGCCAATAAAGTAACTCACTTATTCTGATAAACTCTCCCCTTGTCTTTGATGATACCCCCGTGGCCTCCGCAGTACTTCTTATGAATAGGGTACGACACCTGCTAGCTGGGGGTAGTATATTAACTGGCAATGCAGCGATGGCCTCCTCATTTGCCATCTAGCCTGGCTGATGAGAGCTTGCTCAGCGAGCCTTTTGCTGAATTCATTAGGACTGGGAGTCTGCCGGCTCGGGAGCAAACTTTATCATAGACACCTCATCGAGAAGTTGAAGTAATGTTATGAAAGAATGAAAAATACATTTGGGAGCTGCCTGGAAACTGAAGTACATTTTGATTTAACTTACATTAACAGAAACCTAATGTAAAAGTGAAGGGATCTAACAAAACCATTAATAATTTAAAAATAATTACAGATAGTCTATCCTTACTATTCATAACCACTCAACATTTTAGACAAAGAAAGCTGAATATTCTTCATGGGAGAAAGATGTGAGCAGACTGCTAAGCAGGAGCCGTCCAGCTCATGCCACCTCTCTTCTGCTCATGTACGTCACACATTCCCCATGGTACCATCCAAAAAGTACTTTTCCAGGAAAAGTTGCCTACGGAAAGTCATCTCCAGAAAGCTGGCTGGAGGTGAAGGGTAGGTCCTGCCTTTGTGCAGGGCTTTATGGCAGGTATATGGCATGGATTTCAACCCCTCCTGCTTGCTGGAGTTACTGCTTGAGGTGGGCCCAGCCTGACAGGGGACAGCAAGGACTCCTTCACAACTTTTTGGGCTTTCATGAAGCTTTGCCAGCCTTGGAGGACCTGGGAGAGGGGTCCATCCGTAGCTTTGGTTAACAACAGTGGAAATGGTGACTCTCCTGTTCCATGCTGTGCTATTTAATGACAGCTGATATGAGCACCATCCATCCTCTGTTTGGTTTGCCATAGCTCCATACAAAAATTATTTCGAATGCCTCCATTTTAATTTGAGTTTCCATTGTATGCTTTATAGCTCAAGGGTCTTGAGCATCCTGCCTGTGTTTCTGTCTGTTTGGGGTTTTTTGGAGATACATCTGCTGTCCAAACACTGTAAAATTAGAGCAGTTGGATATGAAGCAAACTTCAGTGCTTTTACCTACAAGTAAAGATAAAATTGTAAGGAGCAAAATTCAGAGACATAAAGTGGCTTCAAAAGGAGAAGAAATATCAGACAATACAAAGCAAGTAAGAAATTCAAGATTTAAATTTCACAGGAACCTATCTTGCAAATAGCCTCACAGGTGGATTCCCTTCCTAACCACTTCTCCAATCTCTTTTTACACTGAAAACATTAAGATCTCATGGATCATTAAAAAAGATATTCCTATAAATCACACTGTGGATGTCCTTGGGACTCTATTCTTGCTGATTTAGACAAAACCCTGGTATCTTAGATTACCCTTCATTAATTATTTTCATTAATTTCCCTTGTTATAGATGTATTATCACAAATCATATTCCAAACACATCCCCTAATTAAGCACAATATTCCTCTCTACTTCTATGCCATTTAAATGGAACAGTGAGAATGCATGTGTTCAGCACGTTGCTGTGGCACAAGCAAGCCCGGTGCCCGGAGGCTGGTGGCAGGCAGTCAGTGTGACAAGACACGGTGCTTCCATATCAGCTATCTTTCGGGACTTGCTCTAACTCAGAGAAAATACTTTGATTTTCCATTTGCGCATCAACATGGGCATGTTCTCAGCTCAGAGCTCTTACCCCTTTCAAATTTGCAGTGTCCTCCATCTTCTTCTGCAGTCTTTTAAAGGTACATCTGAGCTTTCTCCCCCTTTCTCCATGTGAGGTGTTGGCTGATCTCTTTATATGTCCCGAATATTCACCAGGCAGCAAAGAGCAGCCTTCCCTTTTCAGCCAAGAAGAAAATGATAAGCATTGAAAAAGGTGATGAAAACCTCATGTTTCTGAGAAGGCAGGCAGTCACCAATAGACATAATTTTAAAAATGGTTTAACAGTTGTGTGTTGTGTCACTGGGTCAGCACTCGGACCTTGGAGCTGTTAAGTAACTGTGCTAAAATACTTATATAGACAGGGTCCTGCAGCCCCACATGAGGTATATAATGTACAGCTGTGGTATTTGGTGTGTGCTGTGAGATATTCTGTGCTTTCCACAGCCTCTGTAGTTTGGGTGAGGTCTTGCGCAGACTCATCCTTCTTTGTTAATGGATGATGGAAAATGTCTGAGAAAGGTTTCTCCCTTTCATACAAGATCCACACAGAGTGTGATGGGACTTGGCCCTGGCCAGTGAAGGAAGGCCCGCTAGCACCAGCGTTTGCCAGAAATATTAGATATGTGCTGAAGCATTGGTCCCTGCAGGACCAAGCATGCTGAGCTCAGACCTAGTCCACAGGCTCATCCTCCTTGAAAACCAGGCTTTAATTCTGGAAGGATCCATCTGTGCATAAGAGCAATGATAATGTTGTGGGGAGGTCCACTTTATATGTGGACACAAACACCTACATTTTATTCAAAGCTAATCACAAATCCTCCTGTGTTTGGGCTTTTGATAATCTTCCTTTTTTTTTTTTTTTTTTGGTTCAAATTCAGTAGAAATGAATTCCACCCTTCCTACAACCCTACAACCTCAAAGCCCTTCCCTTCACACACAGAGCATGGGCAGGGATGTCCTGTGTTCTCCTATCCCTTTTTATAAATGAAATGTTGTACGTTCTGAAGACTGTTAATATAATGAAATCAAATTGTGAAATGCCTCTGCAGCTCGCATCAACATTTCCTTTTGGAAACAGCCTGCTAGGACCATGTTATCACGTATCTCTTGCAGTACTGAGACTGCAATTGAATTCCAGTGAAATCTCTTACCAAAGGAAATCAAGTTGATCAATGGGAGTTTTGCCAGTAACATCAAACCTGATGAAATAGTTCTGTGTTAAGAACTGCAAATACACACACAGAAAAGAGGACAGAACAGAAAAAGGGACTATGAAGGTAAAGGAAAAATGTAGAAGAAATGATACCCAAACCCAAAAAGTACAGGAGTAATCGACTGACATATATAATCAACCCAAAACAGAGTTTAAAATGCAGATAACTCCGTTTATAGCCTGTAACATAAACTTCTGTGGAGGCACCTGTTCAGAAGGACATCCCACTTTAAATATTTTTCTGAGTTGGGATGAATGAAACTTGTGCTTAACTGCTTTACTGTTTGTCTTGATGGGGCAGACCTGGGACAACCCAAAGAGGCTGTAATTTTAAAACTTTCAAATGTCATCATCAAGCTGCATATGTCTGCATAGGTGTCTGTTGCTGTGTATAGATAGTAAATACAGCATCAAACTGTGTTTTTACTTGTTAATCCCTTTACAGTTTTGTTGCCTAGTAGGTATCCTGACATAGTGAAATTATTTCAGTAAAATGCATTTTATGTTTATTGTTTAGACCAGCAGGTTTCCTTAGAGTAAGTGAATTTGTTGCTGCGCACCAGTGAAACTGAGGCAACACTTCCTAACAAGTCCCAGCACCTTTGTCTTTCCCAGTGACTTGGGCTCCCAGTGTGCTCTCTTGCCTCCAAAAATGTTCCTGCTGAGTGCAGACACTGTAGCCCAAAGCAGGCCAAAATGGTGGGGTTTTTTTGGGGTAGTTTTATTGTTGTTCAGGGATTTTTATTGGAGGAAAATTATTTTTTCTTTTTTTGAGCTTGATATAGATTTTAGTAATGCATGTAGGTATTTTTGAATGAGGGGGTTGAATCTGTCAAAGCTTTCACAAGCATTAAAACTTGTCTGCTTTAAGTGCTGACAGCTGTGGAACGGCTTTTAACAAGGAGGGATGTACTCAGGGGCACCCTGCCAGTGCTCTGTCTGGGTGTTTGCCTGGAGTTGGTGGCCCTGCAAATGCCCCCAAAGCAGGTGGGGAGGACGGTGGGTGGCTGAATTACTACCGTGCCACTCTATGGATACAATTGGGGCACCCTGGGGGGACAAGAAAGGAAATTAAGGGCTGCAAGAGGCTGCTCCCCTGTTTTTGCCCAGGAGGCTGAGGCAGCCCAGATGCCAGGGAGATGGGCCCAGGAATGGGATCCTCTGCTTTCTCTCTCCCTGCTGCTGGTGGCCCCAGGTGATGCTTTAGGGTGGTGGGGGCTGGTGGTAGCCTGAGCTTGTCTGTCTTTCCGGGGGTAAAACCGGGATCAGACCCTCTGAATTCAGTGAAAGTTTGCTCTGAGAGATCTGACCCCGGGAGCCGAGGGTGCCCCGGGGCAGGCATCTCCTCCTGCCCAGCCTGGATCCTTGCTGCCAGTTTCCAGGGAATAGGGAAAATTCTTCTTTCCTCTCAACCAGAGCCAAAAGCAAACCTTCCTCAAGATTCCTAGTAGAGCACTGTGACCCATACCGTGAGGCTCGTGTGAGACGTGTCTTGCAATGCAATGCAATTGAACTCTTACTTTGCCTCTCTGTTATACCTGATGTCCTTCCATGTCCCCAGCATGCCAACTCATAGCATATCATAATATGTTGCAGCATGCTATGTTTTGATTTGATGTAATAATGGGCATCCTATTTTATTAAAAAAAAAAAAGAAGCCTCAAAGGCAGGAGACATGACAGCCTAGAAAGAGGAGGGTTCAATATGTACTCATCAATTGCTAAGAATACTTAAAAATGAACCAAAGGACCAGAGAAGCTCAGGAGCCTGACATGTAAGGGTTACACGCTTGTAGGACAAAGCAACTTAAGTTCAGCAGTTAGCAAGGTCCAGCTCTTTAGATAGGTAGGGGTGGGAGGGAGGGAAGAGGAAAAACCACAAACCAAAACAGGGTAGAAAGAATATCTTCTTGCAGGCAAATGAGGGGAAGAAGGTGATAAAATGAGTTTTATTTGATTCAAAATTGTGCTCCAGCTGTAGATGGGAACCTGTGCCCTGTGGTGAACCCTGGCTGGGGAGGGGAAGGAGGCAGGTCTGGCTTGCAATGCTGCTATTTTGGGACCTGCTGCAAAAGTCAGAAGACTTGCATAGAGCTTGATGTTCAATATTCATGTGGTCATGTTTTAGCAGGAGTGAGCTCTCTACACGCAGCTGTCGTTTTCACAGTCTTGTAGATAAGCTGTGTCAGCACAGCTTTTATAAATCCCATTTTTACCAGAGATTTATGATACGACTGTAAATGTGTGCTCTGGACTAGTATCTTCCATGGCGGGTTTTAGTGAGGGAGCTTGTTTTTAAAGGGTTGGTGCGTTTATTTTGTATTTCCAAGATGCATGATGAAAAAATTTAATTTATAACACAGCATAATAAAAATGGATAATCTTTGAGGGGATAGCAGACTTGCACAATACAATACCTACACAATATTTTTTTTGTCAGTAACATTCTGATAATGATTTTACCTCTATGATATAGTGGTGTGACAATGCATCAGGGGATGACAAGAGCTGCTGTGTCAACTCTGACCTTGTCAAGACCACTATTTGTGTGCAAAGCAGTCAAGCTGGGACAAAGAAGAAACACTCATTCAGCAAAGGTACAGGACTAAGTTTTCCTTTTACTTATTTCACTTTAAGTCAGAAATAACTGAGAGAATTGGAAACATCTTTGCAGAATTAATGTGTATGTGAATGCTCCAAACATTTCAATGCTTTTATGAAATTTAGCCAGACCTGGGAATAGCTGGGTAGCTTTCTTCTGAGAGCTGGGATGCAGCACCTCCTGAACTGCTGTTTGGCAAGACTGCCTATTTTAAAGCTACAGCTGGTTTTCAGACAGGCTGCATTCCCTGTTTGATTCTGTGTGGTACTGCATATCTGTTTATTCCAACGTAATCGTGATAACTTTATTTTTCACTCAAATCAGGCTGTTACACGTAAAGTGGAGGAAAGCAACAGATCTCTCTATCTGTATGAACAGTGGCTGGTTTTCCCCTTACTCGGGGACTTTGTGTGCTTGAAGTGCTACAGGCATCTGCAAAGCAAAAGCCATGGGAATGGCAAACGGACGCTGGGTGGGTGCATTCTTCACTGTGGCAAAGCTCCTGCCAAGTCAGAGGCCAGCCATCGAATGAGAGGAGAGACTTAGGCTGTGCTACTCCTACTAAAACTGAAAAACTGCCAAGTGAAATTTGCAACCTTGTTTTGGTGGGGTTTTTGGTGGGTTTGTGTTCTGTGGCTGGTATTTTTGTTGGGTTGTTTTTGTTTTTACTTAAAGAAACAACTGACAAATCAGAGATTATAAAAACTTGGTTGCTTAGTGTATACACACAGTTACTTTTTGAGATCATCATCCCTCTTTGTATTATGCAAGGAGAAATTCCTATGTATATTAGCACTTCCTTAGTTCGTTAGCTAATGCACTAATGTAATTGGACCTTAAATACTATACTGGCAGGATATTATGATTTCAGGTTATCTCAGATGTTCAGTTAAAAAAATAAAACATCTAGGCAGGAGGAAAAAAATACTTACTGGGTTGTTGGGATGAGGGTAGAGGAGCACAGTAACCCCACAGTAGTCACAACTTGCACTGCTGAGCTTACCCCCTGTGGTGGCACTTAGACGCTCCAGTGCCGAGCACCTGTGTGATTACTGTAGAGAAAGGAGAGGTCCCTGCCGGGCCATGAATATGGGCAGGGGGCGAGGGGTGCATGCCACCTGCGAGTGCCACCAGGACCTGGAGAGCTGTCAGGCAGGAGGATGAGTTCACTCTGGGTTAACATGATGGTTTTATTATCATAAAGTCAGTTCAAAACAGAGGAAACCCTGAGCAGGTATGGGTTTTCATAACTGCAGAGGAGAACGCTGAAAAAAGGTGCTGGGTGTTCAGGCTCAGTCTGTTAGCTTCAGTGACTGGTTTGGGTTTGTAATTTCCATAAGCAATTGACACAAGACAACAAAGCACCGACTCAGTGAGATGAAGCAAATATCATACATTTCAGTACTTCTTCCAAAGTTATTTTTCATCCCTGCACTTAGCTAACTCAGTCCAGGAATTTCCTCCTTTTTCTCCATCATTGAATTAAATCAAGATTTTAATTTCAAGATCATGCTCCAGAGAACTCTAAACAAAAATGCTGTGGCTAGCGACTGACAAAGAATGTGTTTGGTGTTTAGAAAGCAGCCACCGGCTTCAGCGTGAAACTTCTTGCTGGCTCCAAGATTTGGGAAGTTCAAGACTGCATAGGCTCAGTGCCCATCCAGACTGGTAACTGCCACAGGACCCACCTTTCCCATCGTTACTTCAGGGTCAGTGAAAGTTTGATTGCAAACAGCTGAAACTGGATAGTAATCTCCTGTGTAGAGCATGATAGAGAATTGTGTCCCGTTGGTCCTGGAGTAAATTAAATATCCTAGGTTTGGCAGGGGGTGGACATGACCATTTTTATTTTCCTGAAGCTGACCAAGCAATACTGGTGGAGGATAATTCCTTTTAATTATTGTAAATCATGCAGCAACCTGTTTAGTAAGTGGGACGACACATGAGGGTGAGGCTCTCTGCTCGTTTTCAGCTAGGGGTGGGTCCTGGCAGAGCCAGACTCTGCCCATGCCTGGCACCTGGGCATTGCTGGGGCTTGGCTACAGGATGGTGCTTGGCTGTTGGATCTTTGGAGCGGCTGCTGTCTTCCTGTATGCAGGTACGTGCTGAAAGGCACAACAGTTCTTGCTTCTGGCTGGGGTCTTCAGAGGCTGTTACGACACCAATAAGTAAAAGTTAATTGCAAATTTATTTCCACGTAGCAATAAGGGAAAAACACTTGGGGCCAGTTTCCTTTAAAGAAAAGGGGGGAAAAGCCTGTTCTACACTCATTTGATTAACCCGTGCTGTTAATCACTGCCAGGTTTATGAACCTCTATTATAAACTTGTTACTCTAAGGGGTTTCAGTTCAGTGATTGAAAAACAGCTTTAGGGCCTGGGTAGGTAAGAGTAGCAAGAAGTACAAGTAGAAGCACTGAGCCTTTGAAGAGGTGTATAAATAATTAGCAACATATTTCATGTGGACTCTTTTGTCAAGATACACTGTCAGACCTGGGATTGTATCAGAACATGATGAAAATGTAGAAAGAGCTCTATATTTATGCCAGCATAACAATATTGAAACCTGAATTAATTCAGTATATTAGAAGCTATTTTAGATCGTAGGTAACAGCTCTGCACCACTGAACTACTCTTGTATCTGCTGCATTTTCTTCCAAAACCAGAAAGTATCTGAAAGGTTCTTTACACTCTTGTGTCTTTTGAATCTTAGATCCATATTTCATGGTTGCAAAACATGCAACACAGGTGAAAACCTGAACTGCATCTTAATAAAGCCAAGTGATTAATAAATACTAGCCCATGCAACTTCAGAAGGTGGAGGGAAATATAGCAGCAAAAATAGAAAGCAAAGGTGGTAACTTCTCAAAACACTTCAGTGCGAAAAATATTTAAAAAACTCTCTAGGACATACTCATGTGTCTCATTCAAAAGTGACAAAACGCTGTTCTTCCTGATAAACAACAAGCACAAATCCTCCTAATGAAATACACATATCAGGAAGCTAATGGCATTGCAAGCATCTTAGATACCAAGCACAACACTGTTTTAATCATGGTTTGGTTTAGCATCATTCCAGTTGGATTGGGTGGATATTTTCCTGTTTATAGGGTGAAACTGTTTGCTTTTTAGGGCAAGACTCCTGCTCTCCCATTTTCAAGCACTAATCCTGATCTCTGGGGGAAAGCCCCTACTCCACCTATTGTAGATGGCTTTGCTTATTCTCACCTGGAGGAGGAGCTCAATGGGCATCAGGATGTGTTTTGGCCAACTAAGAATTCATTTTGCCTTCAATGTAACCTGTGTCAGCCAGTGGGTGGGGGACCCCTCTGAGAAACTCACGCTCTAAATGTGGAGGTTATTTTAGCAGGAATGCATCGGTATCTGCTACTTTCAGAAATGCTAATAGGACTTCAAGTGAGGTCAGGACTTCAAGTGCACTTTCTCTATTAAGCTGAACAGAATGAAGATTTCACTCTTCACCTTTTTATACAATGGCTTTCTGCCCAGCTTTGGAGTCTGAAAGAATAAATCAAATTCAAAGACTGAACTTAATTTTACCTCCATTTTCTGTGTTTGGGCTGAGTGATGGTAATCTTAGTGCAAGACCACAGGCCAGTAAATTTCTAAGTCGTGGGCATGAAGCATTTTCTGCCCCTTCTACTTGCATTAGGAATTACATAGACCTCTTTAAATAATGATTACAGTTATTTTTTTAATAGTGTTCATGCTTGTGTGCATTTGTATTTTAAGAGGCTAGTACTTAGCTAGGTTTAAGTTGTATTTGTTCATTGTGCTTGTCAAATAATTTTAAAGGAATATGCTGTGCTATTAAAGAACAGCGTTCTCTATTTGCATGTTACGTGATGTGAAATGCAATGGGATCTCCACAGAATACAGTGTATAGTGAAATGAGAAGTTACAGCTGATGTGTGGATATGTGGAATCTTCTCAGGTTTCCCTTGGCAGCACGTGAGCTCCTAAAAATGCCATGAGGCAAAACCAGACCTGATGGGTGCCTGTGGGCACTGCCGGTGACTCTAGCCATGCAGTCAACGTACAGCTGCTCCCTCTTGCCAGAGGCACCAGCACAAGCAGGCCAGTGTTTGGCCACCCAAAGAACTCTGCAGAACTCACAGGCAGTTTGTCAGAAACCCAGTGAACTTGGTGGCAAAGTCCCAGCTGAAATTCTGCACTGGTGTTACGCCTTTGCGAAGCACGATCCAAATTAGCCTTTCTTACTATTTACATTCTCATTTCCACTCTTGCTAAGAGTATACTACTCTCATTTCTACATTTCTGTCTCTAAACTCACCTATGCTACTCAGAGAAGCTGTGTGCAAGAAACTAATGCTTAGGCATCAGACAAAATACCCAGATAGATGCAAAGCCAAACCAGACACTCCTTAACGAAGGAGGTTCTTCCTGCCTGAGTTTTAACCTAGAAGAAATGCTACAGAAATCCATAGGTTTTAGCAAGATAAGTAATGGAAAAAGAAGGTCCATATTTTCTTGTCTACCTTCAGTCTCTTCTGGTGGCCACTGGAAGCTGGCACTAACCTGGTTATGTTGTGTTCCACAGAGTCAGACTGACTGACTTGGTAGCCATCTCTATGGTGCCTCTGTTTTTCCTTTTCACCGTAGCCCATAGGGCAGGTATTATATTTGACAAGTGAGTGGAAACTGTGCCACTCAGCTATTACTTTTTAATCTGCTAAGCAGGAAAGCGAGCCTTTTAAGTGCCTGGCTTGCAGGAGGTCATCATTAGTCTGTCAAGGAATTTCTTTATTGCTACCTTCCATAAACGTATTTGATATGGCAACTCCTAGTTATCTTGTTTTGAACAGACAAGACATACTGTTTATGAAAACAGACTTCTTAAAAGCAAGCTGTGGTGGCGGGTAAAGGAGGAGAGGTTGTTTACAATATTTTCAGCCAAACGGTTCCTTTGGCAGGAGGTTTTCTCTAACAAGTGAGAACAACAAGAATTAGCTCTCTCAGCACTTCAACAAGCAGAGATTTTTGTCTGTAATGAGAAGAATGAGACTTGTCTGACATAAACTACAAAACAACACAGGAAAGATGAAGAAGGAGGGCAGAAATACATTACTGAAGGTGAGGAGAAACAAGTTCACTGCTCTACTGTGAATTCAAGATTCTTGCTCATTATAATGTATAATTACAGCTGGCATCATTCCAGAGGAGGGGTGGAAAGAAGGCAGGTCTTACCAACCGTGCTAAATGCTGTTGAGGAACTGACCACAGCAGCATCCTACCTAGATTGATCTAATCCAAATTGTTCCCATTTTATTCTTCTGTACTGTGTCCCTCCTTATGCAGAAATGCAAATTCGCTTTGGACTCCTGAGATATGAAAGCTGATTAGAATTTTTATGCTCCTCCGTTAAGGGTAAAAATAGGTTATCCCAAGACAGACAGCCCCCCAAATTATACATTGATCTGAGAAAATGGGAATAGCTTACTTCTGTCATTAAATTAATAACTACTTTCAGCAACCAGTGCCAGTGACATCTGTTGGTGCCAGTTGCACCTCTTCTGATTTTTGTTCTTTCTGATTTTTTAAAGTAGTTTAGTGACACATTTATTAATGGCAGATTCTATTTATTTGAAGAAGGGCATTCATCCACAAACACAGTGAAGATACCGGGCTGAAATTTGGGTGTCTGAATGTGTCTGTGTAGACACATGTATGTGAAGCCTCTAGGGCATGGCTTTTGTTTTTTTAAAAAAAAAAAAATGGACCAGGATACTGTAGGACAAAGAGAATATTTAATTAATTCCAGCTCAGGATGGTTGTTGGTGACCAGATACTTGCTGTGTAATGAAATTTTGAGGCTCTCACTCTTTGATTTTTTTGTTTGGTTGGGTTTTTTACCTCTTTTCTTTTTCCCTTTGAGAGCAATTGTAAGGCTAGGTTGCATTGCTGGACACCTGCTCCTTTCCCACCAGTAAACGATGTCAACTAAGCAGTGGTGGCTGCGCAGAGATGACTGTGGGCCCTGGCTTCCTGGCTCTGAAATACCTGTCCATTTGGTGGTGTGGGGACAATGATTGCTTTTCTTCTGGTCTGGCTCCCAAAGGCTCTTCACACCTTGCATATCCTACTGACATTGACATTGTTCTTCTCATTCTGAGGTCTTGTGACAACCTCAAAACTGGAGTTCCTCATAGAGTATTCACTTTGTCACTTGCTCTCCCCTGCTCTCATTGGGTGTTTCATAACAGCTGCCTCAGCTTCGCTCCTCTCCATGACCTGTAGTGCATCCTATATATGTGTGCTTCATTTCGTTGTCAGTTTCTTAGCTTGGGATAGGAAACCGGTGGTTTGGTTGGAGAAGTAGAGTAGAGAGGGAGAAGCTAAGGCCCTCTGTAATGGAACAAGTCTTACCTACGCAGCTTTCCTTCTGTATGGACACAACTGTGTGCTGCTTATTAATATTTCATTGGTATTACATATGCACACTGCTAAGAATGGTGCTTATCTAGGCATAAAAAGGCTATTAATAACTGATCCTATATGTACCTGTTAGTTTCCAGAATCTTACTACGGGAGTGATTCTTTTTGCCCACTTCCATTCTAGTGCTGGAGGCTCCACTTGCTTCTGCTGACTTTATCTCCATGTAAGCCCATGATTTTTTGAATAGCTAAAAAAATTAAGATGTCTAATGATCTGAAAGGAAATAAATAATCCTTACAAAAGCGCTTAAGAATAATTATGTGGAGTGATCTATTCCTTTTTATTTCCTGTTGCTATTGCTTGTTTTCTTTACTAGAGTTGTCTGGGAGAAAGGGGTGTGCATTCCACTGTATTTTAGCTGCAGATGTTGGTTTAGCCCCTGTTCTGTTACATAGCCATAAACCAGGGTTAATGTGATTGCAATAATAGACACAAATCAGGGTTAGGTCTGCTAAGCATAAAATGAGAATTATATTGAAGTAAAGATTTATGGAGTTACTCCTAGTTATCTCAGGCAGGAGAAAACCATGGATATCTTGTGTAAGCACAAGGATATATAAAAAAAACCCCAAGTTATAAGGTTATACATAATCTACTGAACTTTATTCTTTTTTGTCTATGTGATATATTAAAATCAGAAAGAGGAAAATAAGTCAAGCTTTACTGCTATCAGAGCGTTCTTACAATTTCAGGTCAGGTCAGTTAGGAAAAGAGAGGGTATGGTTTGTTTTCAGTGTGGTGTGTTTTGTTTGTTTTGGGTTGTTGTTTCTTTTTTTTTTTTTTTTAAACAGTGGTACCAACTATAATTAAAGCAGGTACCCATATGTTTTCATAGAAAGACAAATGGTCTGTGTATTTCAGCAGCTGTTTAACAAGACACCAGCACAATCAATTAAATTAATCCCAGGAAATAAAACTTGAAATAAAGATGATATCTGAAATCATTTTTATTCATGGTTAGAGACCATGCAAATTCTTTTGACAAGTCGAAAAATCTTATGGGTGATGTTGAAAACTTCAACATACAAGTGCTAATTCAATTTGAGGGCAAAAAACCCCTCACTTGATAGAATGGTTTCTGTAGAGATATTACTAGAATAGCAAACCCCCAAGCAATACAAAAGCAGCCAGAGTATTGTATGCTCATTACCTGAATTTTCAAACACTTAACAAAGGTGAGAAGTATGAATATGCAAAGCTTCCAGACTCTGACCAACATTTTTCTTATTCTTTTCTGTTCTTGGAGAGAAAAGGCCAGTGGTTTGTCATTGCATACATGTATCTGTTATTAACACAATTTAAAGTTGCATATGATATAAGGTCATAGGTCTCTAACTCAGCAGAACATTTAAGTAAATCATCTTCACCAGCTGCAGCACCTTAAATATGTGTGTAAGTGCTCTGTTGAACTGGGGCTAAAATTTCAGCCCTTGGATCTTCACAGCTGCTGTGCAGGGGAGATGAAAAGTGGACTGTGAATAGACAGTACAATATTAAAAATGTATTAAATCACAATTATGGAGATTAAAATATTAAAATGGGAAGGATATCTTGCCTTTAATAGTGAGGGTTCTAAACAGTCATCCTCATCTCTAGAAGAAAAAAAAACATAGAAAAGAGACCCTTATAATGAATGTCCTGTGTGAGGGAATGGTTTGAATAAGAATTTCCCTCCCATGTGGAAGACCCCTTGACCTCCAAGAGGATTTGGGGGACTTATTGCCACATTGGGTCTGAAGGCTCCAAAGGTAGTGTTAATTTGCCTAATTTTAAGTTCTGGGCCAGATTCTGCAAGCTCTTATTTGCATATATAGTCCATTATGCCTGAATAGCTTGTGGCTGCATTTTATACATATCAGCCCTGATGTTTTAACTGGAAATGTGAAATACCACAAAATGTGCACCACAGTTACACTGGCATTGTCGTCTGACCCTTAGTTTTTGCTTTCTCTCACATGAACAGTGCGACTCATTTCTGATAGACAAACCCTCCCCCCGAGATATTTTGCAAGGCTGATGATCTTGTGCTTACTGATGAATGCTCAAAGCTTTGACATCTAGCTTAAACAAGACAGTAAAAATTACAAAAGTTAGTGTGTATTTTTTAAAGCTAAAATCATATTGCTATAAATAAAGGACACCAGTCTCTGCAGGTTAAGGGTAACAGGTCAGTAGCAAATCTGTTTACGTTAGACTATCTTTTAAATATAAGAAAAACTTGGTTTTAAAACAAAAGAGCTGAACTGTGTGTAACACTGAAGAATGCCACAAAAAATATCAGTTGATATGCATGAATGCTTTTATCTTTTACAAGCCAAGTTTTTATTCTATACAGGCATTAAAGCATTTATTCTGGGAGCTTTTCTTCTGAGACATCTGTAGTCTTTCTCTTCCTTGCTAACTCTTGCTGGTGGTGTTTGCAAAAGACTTCTCAGCTTCTCGAGTCCCTTGACGGTGGCAAGTAGGCAAATATTCTAAGTTATGACAAAAGTATCGAGGCTATGAGCAAAGAGCTGACAACAACTGTATTCTCTCTAGGCTCCTGAAGTCCTAGTGCTCTGGTCACTTCGATGGGACCTGTTGGAGCATGTCTGTCTACCTTCTCTTCAGCCTGAATGCTCCTGTTGCCTTCCTGTGGGAACCAAGCAGTACAGTGTCCAGGCAAACACCACTGGTTCGTGTTTCAACAGAGAAATAGGTGGTGATGTGCCCTGGGAGGTGGAAAGTGCTTCAGGGTCCTTAGCACATGCTAAATTGCAGTGGAGGGGGAACATCACTGCAGTCTGGAAATGTGTCTGGGATCTAAAATGGGACTCGCTAAAAGCAGAGCTCCTCGCTTGTTTGTCAGCATCTCCACAGTGAATTTCCTCCACAGACAAATTTTCTACTGAAAATTTTCTTGTCTCCATTACTTAACCTGAAATGTGAAAATTAGTCCAAGTTTCTGCTTAAATATTGTCAAACAATGTGTCCATCTACTTCCTCATTGGAAATATGTAATAATATATGTACTAGCTGACACATGTCTTATATGCATCCTACTGAGCTCAAGGAATTGTTTAATGATAAAAGAAAAAGGAATATGCTGGTCTTCAAAGCACTAAATAATTTGTAAAGTAAGTATCTCATGCAAATGAGGAGATAAGCACAGGGAAGGAAGGGTGTCACTTTTACACGGCCAATGTTCAGAGCACGACTGAGTCTTAACTACTGACTGGAATTTAAGGTTTTAGCTGCCCTGTGGCTTTCTATCTAACACCTGACAAGTCATCTGAGTAATAATCAATATGCTGCTGCTTCCTGGAGTTGTACATATTTCCTAATAATCCAAATTTTTGCTTGGCTGTCATTGTTTGTGAATATAAACGAAGCAGAATATTGCTCTAGGCCGTGCTATGTCTAACTTGTGCAAAACATGTTACTTGGTGTTAACTCCATAGCTTGCTTTTTGCATAAGAAGGCTGGCTCTGTGTTTTGGAATGCTGAATAGAAAATTAAAAATGCAGGCCAGTCTTTGGGAACATTTTACTTACTATTTTAATAAACTTTTGTTTATGCCTAGAGGTGCCATTAAATTACCAGCCAGACATTAATATACAGTACACAAGGGATCTTGTATATAAGCAATGATTATTACTGCGTGACTCAGATGAAGCTTGCTATATACACAGATAGCTTCTTGGATGGGAGATGAAAACTGAATACCTGTCTGAATAAAGAGTGGTGGTACTTAGGCAACGGATGTGCCATTTGGTTGGCTATGTTCAGGAGTAAGCTATTTTTTTCCAGAGCAGAAGCATGACTCAAGGGAACAGTGATCTGTCATGGTAGAAACACCTTCACTTTCTTTCATAAAATCATGTCAGGCAAGCATGTGATCTGGATGATCCTGGGAGCTAAATACTAAGCGTTTCCAAGTGAAGTATTGTTCTGGACCCACTTAAACAATGAGTCTTATTACACCACTGAAGCATCTGCTTCAGTTGCTGACTCTTGAGTGTGTAGGGATTATTGACATGGTTAATTTGAAACACAGCTTGCTTTCTGTGCTACTGTGTCCACAGTGAGAACTTCACTAACGGAAGTGAATACTGCAAGAAAAAGCTGGAGTAAGTGTGGGAGGTGGCCACCACACTGGAAAGCATCTGTGTGAGCAAGAGGTGGAGAGGTAAAATTGGAGAGATGTATTTTGCTGCAGACCTTGTGCTTGCATGCTTCCATGCAAGGTACAACTTCCCAGATGGGTGCAACTTCAAATGTGAGATTGCAGGAGTGTTGTAAGTTCATCTAGAAGGAAGAAATTTAAAATCCCTCCAGCTCCTGAAAAAATGTATGCCAATTAATTCTGAATTGGGATTTTCCTTTACATTTGATCTACTTAAGAATGCACCACAAGGAAATCTTCCTATGAGGAAAGCTTAGAAATGCTCACAGGGAAAAGGTACCATCGTAACTCTCCCATTTCCTAAAGGGAACAGGGCAGAACTCTGCTCAATGCACATCCTCTAAAGAAAAGATAAGGCCCTACTGAACACAGCCTCCTTAGGTTTTGCTGCAAAATATAACCAGATGATCCCTCCCCATCTCCGCTCTTCTTGTTTATAGCTTCCCTACTGTGCTTTCCTATTGACTTGTACCTACGGAGAAGGTAGAGAGGTTGGTGCTGGTCCTTTCTCACAGGTGATTAGCGATAGAACAAGAGGGAATGGCCTCAAGCTACAACAGGGTAGGTTTAGGCTGAACATTAGGAAAGAATTTTTCACCGAAGGGGTGGTCAGACACTGGACTAGGCTGCCCAGGGAGATGGTTGAGTCCCCATCCCTGAATGTATTTAAGAGTCATTTAGATGTGGTGTTGGGAGATTTGGTGTAGGGGAGGAATTTGTAGAGTAGGGCTGCTGGTTGGACTCGATGATCCCAAGGGTCTCTTCCAACCTGAATGATTCTATGATTCTATGAACTGAGTTCCTTCCCTCGTCTATTATTGCAGAAGGCTGTGGCATTAAAGCCACTTCCATGGAGCAGATTGGGTAAGACCTGTGAACTGAACAATGTGAAACTGCCCTAAGATGACTTGTGTGGTATAAGCTG
The DNA here is from genome assembly GCA_013400055.1 of Nycticryphes semicollaris. Lineage (NCBI taxonomy): Eukaryota > Metazoa > Chordata > Aves > Charadriiformes > Rostratulidae > Nycticryphes > Nycticryphes semicollaris. The sequence goes on from VXBJ01002962.1 coordinate 27,645, forward strand.
GATAGGTGGCTGGCAGTGGACAGCGCTGCCTGGAAATCTTTGTGAAACCTGATTATGTTGCTGACATACTTCAGGTTCAAAAATGAACAACCCTTCCTTTCCTTAGGAATAGGGAGAGGGCAGAGTGTCCCAGGGGTGGAGCTCTTCAGCAGTGTCCCTGCAAAGGTGTGGGGAAGACGCTGAGCAAGACAGAAGGGAGGAGTGAGAGAGTTTAGCAACTGTGGTGGGTGTTCATGCACTGGATGTGCCAGAGGTGTAAAAGTCCTGCCATCTAGTCGGTGAGGCAGCAGTAAGGGAAACGAATTCACAGTGGGAGGACAGTGGCATGACAGTAGGATTGGAGAGAAAAGGCTTTCCCTTCAGGCCATGTTCTTCATGGTGCTATTTACTTTGGGATGGCATGGACCCCAAAACCCTTACCTCGGCTCCACTTTATCCCTTGGTTCACATGCCATCTCCCCCTCTTTGTTTAAAAAAGTTGTTTGGACTGGACACTTCTGGAATAAAGAATGCATCCAAAACTTCCATCAGACAGTGCTGACTTCATGATTTGCATCTGATTACTGCCAAAAAAATGAGGCAATCCTGTTTTTCCTTATATTTTGATGGTTTGAGGGGCTGTATTTTTTTCTGTGGTTTTGTTTTTCATTTATGTCATTATTTGCCAGCAATATACAGTCATGTCCTTTGTTTTAGTTCAGCTTTATTCCCTTGTCCTCATGTGATATTGTTTTAGGCACAAAGCGTCCCAGTTTTTTAAATACTTCATCACTTATTAATGCTGCAGATCGTGGGATGAAGAGTTGTCAGCATCCTCATTTTTTCTGTATTGACAGATATAATAGCTGATTGGTTATTAAATAGCTTTTAAAGGATCCCCTCCTCTCTGGTTATATTTTTTCACATAATTATTTCCCAGTAGCTTATTTCCCTTCCTGACTCCACTTTTTATTTTTTTGTTTGGGGGGGTGGTGTGGGGGTGTGGGATCTGCTTTCACAGTTGTTTTCCACTTAACTCTGAAATTTTGAGGGGTGAGGCAGAAGTGAACCTCATCAATATCAGACATATCAGACCCCATCTACTAATGTGCTCTCATGCCTCTCTAGGAAGCGGCTTGTGAAGGTGCCTGCCGGAGGCGGCGGTGGAGTTTTGACTGGGTTCAGGGTACTGCCAGTGGGGATCTCCTGACAGCTTTGGCCTGGTGGTCCCCATTCATACTGAATAACCAGTGGTATTAATCACTGCAGCTGGTATTAATGAGGGCTACAGTTAAAGTGAAGTCCATTAGGTATGCACTATAGTTACTTGATTGCAGCGTAAACGTGTGTGGGTTTATGCTTGCACAGTACCTGGTGTGAAGAAGTCTTGCAGTCTGATCAAGATCCCTCAATTCTGCCACAGTATTAACAATTTGAGGAAAAAAAAAAAGAAAAGAAATAGGAGAATAATATCCCAGTTCTAGCACTGGGAAACATGCACCTTCCTCTCAGGACTGACATAAGCAGCACACGGAAGCACTTATGGTCCTGCGGGGACACTTCCTAGTCTGTTTTAAATCAAAACCACCAGATAAGACCATGATCAAATAACTTGATTTGCCAATAACGTGGACTTTACTTCAATGCAGGTGAATGATGGCACCATCAAGTTATATGACTGTAAGGTCCCCCATTTCCTTGCATTTTCGGAGAGGTCTGGATTATTAAGGGGAGGGCAGCACAATCTTCCTTTGTAAATCTGTACCCTAATATACCTAACAAGTTGCTTAGTTTCCATTCTGCAGGGGAAAATCCTGGTGGCAGGTAAGGACTGAATGGCCAGGCTGTAAATTATGAACATGGGTTGATGTTCAGAACAGCCAACAAAAGTCAATATGCCAAGTTAAGCACAAAGGATGTGTCTACACTTGCATCTTTCTGTTGCACATCATGTTGATCCTGAGACTCCTAAATGATCAAATTGGCCGTGGTCAGAGTTCATCGTAACTCTGTCTGGAGAATGCACCTGGCTTTTATTCAGACTGATGGAGATCTGGGTCCTGGCCTGCGTTAAAGACAGGACATGGCAATGATGTACAAAGATCCAAAAGATATGAAGCAACAGATGTCATAGTGTGATGAAATGAAACTGAGAAATCTGAGAAAGTCTAAAGAAACTCCCCTGGCATTCTTCCTCAGGAAAGCTAGTGAATTTGCCCTTTTTCTCTGAACCTTTTAAGTTCTTGGGCAGTGTAAAACTCAAAAGGGACAGACACAAGACAAAATCAGGCCCCACCTTCTGTCCAGCTGAGTGAATACAGTCTGGAGTGTGGGCTGTCCCTCCTGATGGAAAAGCCCTGCTATTCCTTCTTAGAAGATAAAGTTTAGGCTTCTAAAAGCCAGTTTTCTTCTTGCTTTTAGACAAACCCTTCTTCTAGCAACTACCTCTTTCTCAAGCCTATATGTGCTCCTGTATTTCTGATTTCTCTGATGGCTGTTCCTTCCAAACTGGACCTTTGTGACAGGTATCACAGCAGGGATGATTGCTCTCCTCTTTCTGCAATTTGTGTGTTCTTTCCTTTATGAGTGGTTAATTACTCTGAAACTGTTGTAGAACGGTTGCATCTGCATGCATGTGTGCATACGCACTCAGGAATTAATCTGCTGCTTCTCCCCTGTGAAAATACAGCAGAGGTTTTATACCAAAACTGCTCATGGTTTAGGCGTTTTGGTATGATTATTGTAATATTAGAAGGTTATTTTTGTAAGCATAAGGAAAAAAAGATAAAAGTTTCACCATGTTATCTCTGAAGTCTCTTATTTAACAGATTAAATCCAGTTGTAACTGCAAAATCATCTAGAGACACTATTTCGTGTTCTAACTTTCATTTTTCAGGTTTAAATATGTACAGCTTTTCATGGTTTTAAAATAATGGGATTTTTTTTCTTATGTTTTTAAATTGCAGTTAAGGAAGCCCATAATTCGTTTCAAGCACAGCTTTATTATGCCAGTTGCTTTTTGTTTGTGTTTTTGTTTTTTTTTAATCCAACCTTCTGAATGCATTATAGCCTTGCAGTCTACTGGGAAATGGTATTTCTGCAAAAAAAGTGGAAAACATGAAAATTTCTCCAATCTCTATGGTCTCTTGGAAAGGAGAGGAAGAGAGAAGCAAGAGGAGAAGGCAGGGAATACCATAAGTGGAGCAGCATCAAGCCAGGTTCTGTTTCTTTGTAAGAACAAGCAGGTTCTAGGAAAGGGATCAGCAAAATGTCATTTGTTGTCTTTTAAATTTTCTTCCTAATGCCTAGGATTAGTGCCTGAAAATTTCACACTGGGCTCTTATGTAAAAGAAAATTTGCTTATTTGTTGGTTACCTAAAAAATATAAAAGGACACTTTATGCCTTTTTTTTTAAGTATTAAAAAAACCATTATGCATTTAAAGTCTCTGGGGGAAAAATAATCATACCATTATAGAAATAAAACAAAAGATTCATAAAACCTTTTATCATCTTACAGCTTCTATTTAGAAAAGCATACCTATATGTGTGTTTAAGTCCCATTAAGTGCTGTTCTAAATTGAACTTGTATATAATCCGTACTACTGCATTATGCTAATGGTAGTAAGTCTGGCAGCTGGCAATACCTAAGTGCTCCCAGGCGTTTAATAATATCCAGTAGCAACAACCAAGAGATCCTGAAATAGTATAAGCACATAGGCCAGGACAGAATAAGAGTTGTGAATTCCATTTCCATATGGAAAATCATTGAATGGGATCAGTATAGCAATCTCTTCAAGTTGCTGAGAAAATCCGAGATCATGGCATTAAGTGCTTGTGAGAAATATAAATGTGTTGTAAACTGTCTCCCATATATTTCCACTTTTCCTCCTCAACTCTCCTATTTATAATTAACACCTCTCTTTATCTTGTTCATTTTGAATATCTTTGTTCTTCTCAAGCTAAATTATTTAACACTATATCTTCCTCGCGTTTAAGCTCCCTTTATCTCATGATCCCCTCTCCTTTATATTGAAATCTCTCCTGTCTAAATGCATAATTTGTTACCACGGAACTTAAAAATCCTCGCACGTTCCCTAAAATAACTTTTGTGTAGTTATGAGACAGCAAGGTATGTTGTGCAGGTAAGAGGCTGGGTACACAAAAGAATTGGGCTCCATATGGCGCAAAGAAGAGCTGATGTCTCGGCATCAGTTATAAACCACTGATTCTTCATAACATGAAGCCCAGAAGCATCCACTCCGCTTCTGCCTCTTTGCAGACATGAAAACCAGTTGCTGCTCACATGAACAGTCCTGCTGATTTCAACAGATTACCTGTGAGCAATGAAGATTTGGTGTCACGTAGCTACGCATGTCATGACGCTTGTGCATTATGTAGAAGGAAGTACAAAAGCCATTAGAGGCAGGAAGGCATCTGGAAGCCCCGAGGTATGTTTGCAGTCGAACAAAAATGAAAATTTGGTCATGGGAAACAAGAGAGAATTTAAAAGCTTGTTCCTGTACTGTGTCTAAGCCACAGCTAGATATCCCAAAATAGTTTTGTGCAATGTAATGGAGAATACACGTACACACATGCCAGACCATTCTGGGATGTGGTCAAATCCCAGTGGTTAATTAGGATACATACATTACCTGTATGGGAACCTGATGAGGAAAGTGAAATGTTGCGAGATACAGTTTTGGATGACTGACACTAAATTATCCCTCTCTAATACTGACCTAGTGCCTCAATATAGATGATAAATTGCCTTATAGCAACAGTGATGCTGTTTTGCAAACATACTTAGGACACATGAAAGTCCTGCCAATTATTCAATACACTTGTAGTGTATTCTTCCTTCCTGTTCTGCACTGGTGTGGCAGGGCAGGGCTTACAGAGTTCTCTCTTATTTAAAAGCAGGCACAATTTAATCTAAGAGACCAATATGCTTATTGTGATAATCGAAGAACAGCTTTTAGACAAAACCAGCTAAAAAATATGTTTGTACAAGTCTTTTGATACAAAGCTTAAAATATCTGCATACAACCTTAAAGATTACAGAAGACAAGAGCCATGTGAATCCATGTATTTTGTAATGCAATTTTCCAAAGATGTTTATTACAAACTTCAGATCTCTTGGAAACAAATTTTCAGGGAAAGCATCCATTCAAAGCAACAGAACCTTACTAAAGCTTATCTTTTTCTTTAGTGAATATAAACAAAAGTTAAACATCTGATGACCACCAGCAAAACTTTTCATTTTTTATACTTCTTAACTGTTCTAAATCTAATACACAGTAAAATAGCTTGTCCTGCTATAGAGAAAGAGAGACAGGCTTGGGACAGCACACAAAGAATGGCCCTTTGGAGGGGAAAATGAAGACAATCTTCCAGAGTCTAGGACTCAACCTCAGGTTTCTAACCTTTGCCAATCAGAGGTGCTGTGAGCAAACATCTGAAACTTGTTGGGAAAATGAATCTAGAATTAACTTAAGCAGTGGGCAAGATTAGAAATTCATCATATTCATCATTAGTATCCACCCGCAAAGAGCGAGGAGCAGCATTAGTACTATGTAAAAACTATGACACAAAAAGCAGGGAGAGACTGCTGTCTCTACTGCAGAAATTTATTACCAGACTGAGCGTCCTCCATACCTACCCCTTCTTTGCATCTGTCTACAGCTAATACAGCAATTGACGTTGCAGTAACTTCATTCACTATGACATTTGGCTTCTTTCAACTTCTGAGTGCTTAACTTTTGGCCTCAACAGATATTTTTTTTTTGGTCATTTTGCTTTTCCTTGGTAACAATACTTTTCTGAATTGTGATGAAGCTGTTTGTGCCTTCTAGACCTGGTAACAAACCTGCCAGGCCAAAAGCCACCAGAGAGAGGGTGCAAAGCCTCCTGCCCATCTTTGTTAGGAACTCCAGGGCTGTGTAGGCATTCACAAAAACAAAAATGACCTGGAAGGCATTGCACATCTGCTTGGTGTTTTGCTGTGTTCAGATCACACGGCCTATGCTTTTGCTGGTGTCCTTTCAGAGACCACAGGAAAAGATCTAAGCACTCTGATTTATTAACAATGCAGATAAAAACCATGTCATAGAACAAGGGCCACCTCACCTGCGAATGAGTATCCACACAAAGATTTAATATAATTTGTAAGATAAATGTGAAGTCTACATCTTCAGTTGATTCATCTTATCCTTCCTGCACAATAATAAAATCCTACAAGTAATCAAATCCTATGTTTGTTATAATCACAGCTTGCTCTAGAAGAACAGCTGTTAGGCATTTATTTTCTCCCAAAACAGTCAACCTGTAGCAGTTGCACAGGCAGATGTAATGAGGTTTTGCAATTTGGCACTAGTATCCAAGAATAGAACAAGGACCAATGTCTACCCCAGTAAACTTTAGTGAAGCAGTGAAACGTATGATCATTTTAAACTGCACATTTTGGATCCCCTCGTGGGTGGGAGAAGGCATGTTCTCTCCATACAAAAAAAAAAAGTCACCTGTGATGTATATGTGTTTACACAAGTGAACCTCACAGGATATACAGCAATAAACACTTCCTGAAGTAACTGAGATCACAGCTGAGCTTTGAGCTATAAACATTTGTTTACTTGGTAGCAGAGAGCAGACAGCGTGTGCAGGGCTATTCTGCCAAGCCCAATTATATATCCACAGAGACGGCGAAGTATAAACTTACCTAAACATTTAGAAATTATGCAGCAGAACCGTTGTGTTTGAAACCTGCCAGAACAAGGCAGCCGCGACAGCACCGGTGCGAGCAGCTGCGATGACAGAGAGTTTCATACTTTATCATTTCCTTGTTAATGTGATTTAGAGCGAGGGGGTGGTGGCCGCGCAGAGGCTGGGCTAATGAATCCATCGGGGGAGCGGGGACAAGATGGAAATGGAAAGCGCAGGTCGGGCACCAGGAGGAGGTTTTTATGATACCCTCGTTTTAATGGAGATGTATTTAACACTGACATAAACCCACCGACCTCCGCCCAGAGAATCGCCTCCAGTTTGGAAGCCGGCTCGCTCAGAAGGTGCTCACACACCACAGACAGTCGGTGTCGGCAGGTCGCGATAGGCGTTTCTTTTCCCCTGTGGGCAAGGTAGGGCAGGGCAGAGCAGATGCCTGCGGCTCCGCTCAGCCCGGACAGGCAGGCGCTTTCCTACGGCAACCGAGCGACACTGGGGCAAACTGCGAGGCGACAATGACTGCTTGGAAACTGACGACCCGTCAGTCGCCGACCGCCGCCACGGAGAGATCACGGCCCCCGCCTTCCCCCGGCTGGCGCTTCCCTCGCCCTACCCCTATGCCTCGGCCCGCCGCGCGCGCCCAACGGCCGCAACCGCCCGTTCGCTCCCGCCCTCCCGCGCGTCGAACGCCGGGCGTCACGCACACGTTGTAATGTACCAAAAGAGCGCGCACGCCCCCACCGCCCTCCCCACCGCGCCCGCCGAACCCCACCGCGTCCGCCCGCGGGGACCGGCTCTGGGGGCCCGTGCTACCTCGGCTGCAACCACGACGGCGGCGACGTCGCCATCGCCATCCCATCTCCCCGCCCCGCGCCACCGNGAAGCCGGCGGGTGTGTGTGCGTGCGTGGCGGGGGTCGGCGCTGCGGCCGGCCGGGCGGGCGAGCGAGCGGACGGCGTAGTGTGACTGCGTGTCTATTAGGAGGTGCGTGGTAGTGATGGCGGCGGTGGGTGAGACTTTTCCTGTCAGCGGATCCGGCTGGTCCTGCCGGCGGGCGGGCGGGCTGCACCCCGCCCCGCCGCTGCGCCGTGCCGAGCCGGGCCGGGCGGCGGGGGAGCGCCATGGGGCTGCTGGAGCGCCTGCGGAAGGAGTGGTTCATCCTAGGAATCGTGTTGGTCATCGCGGTGGCGCGTCTGGAGCCCACCGTCGGCGTCAAAGGGGGTGAGTCCGGCCGCTGCCCCGCCGGGGACGCTCGGTATCTCGGGGAGTACCGGATCCGCCGCCCGGGAGCCCTCCGGGGGCGAGGGGGGCCGGCGGTACTTTGTCAACTCCCGGTGGCCGGTGCTGTCCTCTCCACCCAGCGCCTTTCGGTGGTGCGGGCCGGGCCCGTGGCTGGTCGGGGTGGGCCCGGGAGCGGCGGCAGGGCGAGGAGCGGACAGGACCGTCTCTCTCCCGGGGTGTGGGGGCGCGGGAGAGTCTGCGGGGCCTTTCTGCCGGCAGAGGGTGGCGATCGCTTTGCTGGCGGGGACGCCGAGACTTGCTGGGGTTGCCCCTCGGGCATCTGCTGAGAAACTTTGAGAGCGGAGTTTCCCTGGGGTTGCAGGAGGGCAGGCTGCCGGGCGCAGGGCACAGCCGAACCTGCCGGGCCCTCCTGAGCTCTCTGCACCGCCAGCAGCTCGCCTTCCATGCCTGTTAGCGAGTCACTGTTTCTCACGTACCCAAGAAATACTTCAAGGCATATTCCTGTGTGTATCTTTGGTAGGAACTGTATCACTGGCTTGAATAGTAGCCTGATTTTTTGGACTAGTAGTAATGAAAGCTGGCTAGCAACTGCCTTTGAACGTGTTCCTGTTAAACTAAGTAATAACTTCAAGAACTCCAAGATGAGCATAAAATAATTTGCAGTTTAGTGTATGAATGTTTGCCATCTGTGAGCTTCTTGAGAGGTGTAGCTTAATGTACATTGTGTTAAAATCTCAGGTGCTGTATTTCAGTCAGATGATGTTTTTTATTTGTATTTTAAAGTTGGGGTTTTTTTGTTCCTTCTTTCTTCCTCATGAAAGATCAGGGAAAAGAGTGAAAATGAGTCTGTGCCAGAATGATGGCGTCAAATTGATGGTGTCAAATGTGCACAGTAAACAAATCAGAAGAAAGATCTGTCCTTTTCTAAGCAGTGAGGTCTTGTGTGTTTCTTCTCATAAGGTCTGATGAAATATTTAGTATTATTTTTAAAATAAACAGGGTATAAATGCTGGCAGTGTCTTGTGGTTAGTTTCAATTGTAGCTTTGGTTCCAGATGTTCACAATTATTGAGAATAAATTAAATTTTATATATTTTTTTCTTAATTGATCTCTGAAGGTTTAAGAAAGAGAATGTAGAACACTTGAACAGAATTCCTTTAGGAACTCGATGTTGTGGGAGAGGAGGAAGAATCTAGTTGTGTTTTTATCTGATAGATTTTTTTTTTTTTTTTTTCTTAACAGAGCTGAAATTTGGGGATAGACAGCTTCTTATTGAGGACCCAACCTTTTACACCTTTGCCTTAGATTCTGGGAAAATAAAAATAGTGATTTAAAAAAATATGCTCTGAACACTTGCTGTGGCAACTAAGGCTCTAGTACTTCATGGAGTTCAGGGTAGGCAAAGTCCTGCTGTGCAAGGATCCCTTCTAACATCTGTGTGCTGTTTTGCATTGGTGAATAGGACCTACATGGAGCTTCTTGCAGGATCCATGCTGTGTCTTCAGCAGAAATAAAGACAACTTTAAATTGATAGTATCAGGTGGTTTCTCCCTTTCTGGCTTCATTATCATGCTAATTATTAGCAGCAATGTGGGAGATCCTTTTAAGTAGAATATGAGATAATTTTTCTTCAGCTTACTTCCTGCATGGAAGCACTATGATGGAGCCTTCATATAATTATCCTACTGCAAATATATGTTAAATATTGACATGGTATTGTTCCTTGGACAACTTGCTTGAAAAGTCTTGTAAGCATTGATTGAAACTTGTGAGCACATGTTCCCCAAAGTGGTATCCCTTTTCTGAAATTACATGGTCTTAGTGCTCATTTTAAAACCAGAAGAAAAAAATAAAATGAGGTGGGAAATGGGAAATACCAGAATATGAAAAAATGTTAGTTTGTGATTTCTAGCTGATAGAACCATGCACTGTAATTTGCAGGGCCTTAGTAAACAGTATGGATGGTCCAGCATCCGTACCAGTGGTACATCATGCCACAAAACCCAAAGATTTGTGCTGTTGCCACCTTCGGGGCATAAGCCAAGCCCTTTTTGTGTTTTCCTGTTTGATGAATGAGCCTATTTAGTTCCTTTGTGAAAAGAGCTTTTCTGACCAGTCTTTTGCACAAGAGATGAAGTGGATTGGTTCTGAGCAGGGTTCCCTGGGTGCCATGAAATTGTGGTTGCTGTAGTGGTCGAGGTTTCTCCTCTGTAAAGGAGTTCAGGTAGCCCAGTGAAAAAGCTTAAAATAGATAAACTGAATCCTGGAAGAACCCCTGTCTTAGACTAACCCTGACTGCCTAGGTGCGTGTGCACATGTACATATATGCTCTAATATTCTAAAAGATTAGAAAAATTATGCAATTCTGTCTCTATATAAGATATTTTTCTATATAACTATATATAATTGTTCTGTTGTGGTTTTTCTTTACCACCAACTGTTCCGTTAACATGCCATAATTTTGCAACTAACCATGTGCTTTGTTGCAATTTTAACTCTTGCATTTCTTGCTCATTTTTACCTTCCGTTTCCTGTAGGTTGTTTGATTTGGTTTTGTATTTAACACATACTGTTTCAGTGTCTCGTCAACAGAGTCCTCTCTGAAAGTGGGATTTGGGTTTAAATGACTTGAGATGCAAATTTGATTAGACTCAGTGTATGATCAAATCCCTCTAATTTAGAGATCATTGACCTTGCTCTAGTGTGACCACCAATGTATCATTCATCCAAGAGAGCAGAATGGAACTTCTCTTCTGAAGTATCAAGTAAAGGCTTGCTTGTTTGCTGCTGCAGTTTTGCTCATGACAACTTAGTGTCACTTACAGAGTTAGGATCTTCCTTTGGTCCTAAGTAGACTGCTAATATTTTTTTTCTAAAATAATAACTGGTTGAATGCTTGTGAAAAAATAAGGATATACATTTTGTTTTTGGCCTCCAAAGGCAAAGCATATTAAGAGAATTCATCACTTCTGTAGTAGTGTAAAAAGTATTTTATTTTAATCTCCCCCCCAAAAATTATATAAATATAATACAATGTAAGCCTTTAATATAGTGAATGCTTCTAAGTGCAGGCATCTGCCCTTGCTGATCTCATTGCAGCAGTCTGTCTGAAATGTGTTATTGTAGAACAAAGTGGTGAATGAACCACTTTGCCACAGCCCTGTTGTGGGGGAATAATGCAGAATTGTATGGCCCTGTGGAAATCATTGCAAGGTACAATGTGGTTTCTTCTGTGCAGGCAGCCACACGGGTGTCTGTGTTGTGGAGGAAAAAGTGAGAGGTAAATATGTGAATGATATTGATGGCCCTATGGAGGGAGCAGCTAATATTTTTATTTGAGTGTATGGTTGGAGCTTGCTGATGCGATAGGGATACTTTGATGACAGACCCTGTTTTCACATTTCCAGAACTTACTCATTAGTTCCCAGTAGCTGGTAATCAGGGAAGACAAATTTATGTGACATCATACCTCACTTTCCACTCACTGGTTTGCTTTTATTTAAAAATTAATAGCATGCTTTCTATAACTTTGTAGAAACCCCATTCTTTTTATTAGAGACTTTAATAATTAGATTTTCTCCAGGTATTTTGTTTTAAGTATTCTCATTTACTTTGATGTAATATTTGCATATCATTATCTCTTTGACTGTAGTTCATTTTGTTCTCTATGTCTATATTTTTTTAGGGCCCTTGAAACCAGAAATTACCATTACTTACATTGCTGTTTCAGCTATATTCTTTAACAGTGGACTCTCCTTAAAAACTGAGGTACTGTAATTTCTCATTGCTTCATTCTTGTTTTGCTTTGAAAAGTTGTGTGTTGCTTTTGATTAGGTTTGAATGTAATTGGAATATTTAATTACCGCACTGTTACTGTTGATGCTGGGAGAATGACTGACAAGAAAAGATAAATATTAGTTATGGAATAACCCCTCTTTGATTTCAGAAAATTCTTCACAAAGTAATGAACACGATGAGAAGGAGAGTGTGAATAATATTTCACCCATCCATAGAGCATGGGTTTCCTGACTTTGCAGGGCTTTGACTAAATGGAAGTGCTGAGCACAGTTTTCAGACCAGATCTACACCCTGGTTGTGTCTCAGACCCAAGTCAGGATGAGACCCAGGAGTGTGCTAGCACCTCCCTTCTGACGTGCCTTCTGCACCTTGGCTTCCCCACTGCTTAGTTGTGGTACAGTTCAGAAAACTGTGCGTATCCCAGGGTAGAACATTATAGGGAACACAGAGTGGTTATGTGGAGCCTCTGTAGGACACAAAGAGAAGGTGTGAGCTCTCTCTGCCTCCCTCCTTCGTTTCACCTGCTGGTGTGCTTTCTAAATAAAACTGGTTAGACTAGTCACTACAGGAGTGATGTTATTGAAGAGCTGGTGGCTTTAAGCTACCTTATTGTGTAGGCACAGGACAGCAGCTAGTAGGGTTCCTCTGCAGATACAAGGACAGTATACAGGTCTTGGCAAGCTGTTTCTGTAGCATTTAGTTGCGGACAGGTGGACTTCAAGTGCCTGTGTTCTGCTGCACATCACAGACACTGAGATTGGTTTCAAGTTTTGTGTCATACATTTTCCAAAGAGGAACAATTTGGGAGTAGGAAGAGATGAAGGGAAGAACCTCTTAGAGATGCGTAAAGGAGGCTCAGAGAAAGAAGATGATGGCTGTGTGCCAGGAAGACAAGGTGCAGGCAGAGCTGAAATGAAACACTGCATGTCTCCCCTAGTTCAGTTTCTTGATGTGTTTGACACTGTTGGCTATGCTAACAGGTGATGTCATTCATATATTGCATGATACCAGTGCTTAAAAGGATCATCCTGATGTTGTCCAGTTACCTTCTGGGCAAACTGGGACTTAGATGAAAAGTATGCATTCAGAAAAAAAAAAATATGTTTCTATAACTACATCATGGTTATAGTGACAAAGTTTCTAATGGAGGTGGTGTGAGACTTGATGGCAGCCCTCTCTCTGTGTCTGATGGCAGTTCTGATGCTAGGGTCGCTAGTTCTGCCAGGCCACAGTATAAGTGAATAACTTTAATTCGAATCTGTAGTAGCTATTTAGAGCCTTGTGGTCTTATGGGGAAGCAGGAAGAACCATGTTATCTCTTTGTCTGGGACAGTAATTAGTCCTAATGGAAATAGGTTGTGGAGAGGCACTTTTCTTCCGCAGAACCTGAAACACAAAGTGCAAGTAGTACTAACGGAGCGGAGTTTTCTGCTTTCAGGGCTAGGAGTCTTTGCATGCAGAAAAAAAAAAAAAGTAAAACTTTTTTCGTTCTCCTTCACCAGTTTATATCTTTGAAGTTTTATATTTGTAAAGCAGCTGTGAGAGTGAAATCATTAGCGTTTCAAAGTCTTGATTAGATTCTCAACGCTAGCGTGCATCTAGCTTTATCTAGTTAAGGTGCTAGCAGGTGTGGGCGATGTGTCATGTCCTATTTTGGACTTTTGTAACTTTTTTTTTTTCCATCTGTGATTCTAAAAGCCATATATTGATGTAAATGAGGCTTTTACAGGAGCTGATGTTTGTGTCCAGGATCTCAGATTGTTTTGGGAGCATCAGTTAAGACTGGTGCTGGACATTCAGCTTAATGTTCCATCAAGAAGCTAAGTTTTTTCAGAATTTCTGCCATGGGGGTAGAAGACAGAGAAATAAAAATATGTCACTTATTGTACCTTGTACTATTACTTTCTAAAATGTATGCTAAAAACAGTCCTTAAATGTGTCAGGAGGCCAGGTCATGATTTTATTTAAATTCTGTGGGGCATGTTTTAATTGTTTAAAGCACAACCTAAAGTTGGTATTATGAGTCAGTTAATGTATCTGTTTATTGTAAATAATATTTACAAAAAAAAGCAGTAAATAATTCCTGCTTTTGTCTTTATTAGTTCTTGGCCTGTGTGTTGGCTGTTGTGCCTTAGATAATATATTAGTTGGATCAAAACTAGTGTTTGGTATGCTTTATGAAATCATAAAAAGCTGTGTGTTAATGGAGGCCTTCTGATAAATCTGGCAAAAATAGAATTAGCTGATTTTCTTTTAAGGTTACACTTTTGGCTTTATCTGCGGGGAAAGTGCATGCTCAAAAAAATTTACAAACCTGCAAATGTTTTACAAAATAATTGGCAGCTTTCAGGGAGAGCCTGTATGTGCATGGTCTTGTTAAGTTTTCAAATCTAGGGGTGACTGAAGTCCTCATACATTTATAGAAATAGCCTGCATCCAGGAATGACAAGAACATTTGATTCCACCTTAATATAAGGCTCTTTCAGTTTTCAGTGACTGGATAGCTTACTCTTTTAAAGCAAATACCTCCTGTAGGGCCCCAGAAATTAAATCACATACTTGAGTTGTCCTTTCAATGAGGAATTTGACAAGCTCCTCAAAACACTGGTTGCTCTGTGTGCTCTGTATGACCGTCTAAGCATGGCTGGATGGCAACAGGGATCCACACTGACCTGTGAGAAGCTAGGATAAACTTTCTGACGGGTCTGAAATACCAGGAAAGAGAAGCTAACCTGTTCTCCCTCATGTGCAGAAACAGAGTCACGAATCTAGCAGCTTGCCATAATCTTTCTGAGATCTCTGCTTTCTTGAGGGCTACAGTGACAGATGTGTTTTGGGGCAAACCCTTTTAGATTGTTTAGGTGAAGGTGAAGAAGGCAAAGGCTGTTTGCCCCGGTGTTTGTTCTATGATTCTAAAAGACAATCACTGCAGACGTTTTAAAGACTGGTAATTTAGATCTACAAAGACCTCATCCACTAACACAGCATTCTTTCATGCAAATTGGTGACTATATTTTAATTGCCTTCCTTGCTCCCTAGAAGCTCTAAACAGTCTTTCCCAAGTTTTTGCTTTGGATTTTGCTTTTGAAAGTGTCACATGTTTTTTAAGGCATTTTCCAATTGTAAAATTATTAAATTAAAAGGGGACTCCTGTATATGTGGTGCCTAGATTGGCTATCTTCATAGGTTGGGCCACTAAGAAATCTGGGCTGGAGGTGACATAGCAGGAAAGAAGGAGGAATTAACAGCTTTGCTGAAGGAAGTCACTTGCTTTGGTTTTTCTCAATTGTATTGTATACTTTTAAAATGTACACTTTTATATAGGTGCTTCCAGGTATCTTGTTTTCCCCACATAGGATGTGTTTCTACTACCAGATTTTTTTTGGCTTTCTTTTTGAGCTAAGGTAAAGTAGTACTACAGTGAAGCTATTCATGACACCGTAGGCAGTGTGATAGGTTATGTGTGAAGGTCTGTTTTTTAATGCAGAGTGATACTAGCCTACTTACAGGTTTTATTTATTAAAAAAAAAAAACAAACACAAAACGTTTCATTCGGTTAACCAAGCACTGAATGTAATGATACTTTCCTGGTAACACTGCAGTAAGATGAGCATTTCAAGTCCATGGTTTTTGTAGCTTTAAGAATAGGGTATGAATGGATGTGTATTTTTTTGTTTTGTGGAAGGTTTTTTCCTCTAACGTAAATTTGTGAATAAACCTTATGAAGAGAAATAACGTAACAATGATGCTGATTTGCTAATACTTCCAGATGTATAATTGTATCAGTGTGCATTTGGATGGTTGAAAATGCAATGTTTGATCCTGTTTCATAAAAGTTCAACTGTTTTGAAGCCAAGAGACGGTTGCATTTGAAGATTGACTGCTGCATTACTGTATATAGAAATATATATTTTTTTAATTAATGTATCTGGGGTGTCAGCTGAAGAAATTAGGTTTTGAATAAAAGTACCATCAGTTCTTTTACTGTTGCATTGTTGACTTGAAAAGAGTGCAAGTTATTCTGAGAGGGAGAAAGAGGAGTTTTTCTTCTCAATTTGTGAGAGTTGAAATAAGCTGAAATGTACAGGGCTTTTTCCTTGTACTGAAAAACTGCATAGAAGATCTTTGGAGTGCCTGAAAAGACAAATGCAGACACAGAGCTAACTGAAGAGTTAATTGCATGAGGATACACGATCAACTCACTGGAGTGCTCTTATGCTATTTAAACTTTTTTTGTTTGTTTGTTTCTCAGTCTCCAGTGATGTTTTGCACTTTATTTTTCGGAATTTTATTGGCTGAGCTGTTGTTAGCTTGTTATGAGCTTGGTATTCTTCCTTTCCTATTTTTCATCAGCCTAATATTTTTCTATAAATTTACTATCTGTTGATACAATAAATAATCAAAACCTGCTACAGACTGCTTTGCTTTTTATGGTTGTTAGTCTTTCCTTAGAAAAAAACCACCACAAATGATGACTATTTGTAATCTAAACATCTTTTTTTCACAGTATAAACAAGATTCAGAGTTTGTGGCTCTCTTCAGGTTAGAGAAACCTGAAATCATGCGGATGCTACAAGTTTCCCCTCCTCTTGATATCAGCAGTCAATAAAGTAAACAGGCCGACAGCATAGTTAACACAGGTTTTGAAGCAGCAACCGAGTGCTATGGCTGCCTGCTGAAAAGCTACTGTTATGAGAGCTACGCTCTTATTAAAGTGGTGGACAATTCTTTTGGAAAAATGCCCAGGAGTAGACAGAGCTTTTATGTTGTCTGGATGTACTTCATTATTAAAGAGGAGATCAGATGATCCCTAAAGGTGCCTTTTTGACATGCGCTCTCTTTGAATTATAAAGATGATCCTAGTTTTAAAAGCACAAATGTGATCTTACTTCAGCTGTTATGACTGCAACTTCCTCTCTTCTTTTTTTTTTTTTTTTTTGCAGGAGCTGACAAGTGCTTTGATGCATGTGAAACTACACCTTTTTGTCCAGATTTTTACACTTGTGTTCTTCCCAACAGCAATATGGCTCTTTCTTCAGCTATTATCAATCACACCTGTAAATGAATGGCTTTTAAAAGGGTATGTTTAAGCATCATGGAGTGAAATATATTTGTAGCTGTCTTCTTAAAGGGCTGCTTAGCCCACAATGAGTGTTTTAAGACTTATATTGTGAACAGATTTTGCTGGTTGTTTTTGTGCTTCATTACTTTGCTGTCGAAAACACGGTACGTGCACAAGATTACCCTTTCAGGAACCTGGTCTCATTTTTAGAACTTCTGGTCAGTTAGTTTCATGTGTAGGGAGCTTTGAAGATGTTAGCTTTCTCTTTCACAAAACATTACCTGAGGTGCTATGCTGGGTCTCATGGAGAATGAGGAGGAAAGAAGAGGAATGCTGAAGGAAAACAGAAGTTGGTGAATAAATACTGTGGATGCCATGTACTGGTGTTCCATTCTGCTTT
This sequence comes from Nycticryphes semicollaris, assembly GCA_013400055.1. Taxonomy (NCBI): domain Eukaryota; kingdom Metazoa; phylum Chordata; class Aves; order Charadriiformes; family Rostratulidae; genus Nycticryphes; species Nycticryphes semicollaris. The sequence goes on from VXBJ01002962.1 coordinate 44,843, forward strand.
TAAACAGTCTTGTATGTGTCCAGAACAGGCTTCTGTCCCCTTAATTATGGGGGGACAGAAGAGAGTAAATTTTTTTAGGAGAACTTTGAGATAAGCAGAAGCTAAGTTACCATGAAAACAATGTGTTTTAAACCTTTGGTGTACTCTGTCAGTGTGTGCTTCCAAAGGTGTATTGATGGTGCAGCAATGATAGAAGTTATGAAAAATCCAAAAAATAAAATGCTTTTTTTTTTTTTTGAAATCAGAGGTCAATACCTATCTCCATGCAGCTATGTTGGAATGTTTGAATGCAAAAAACAACTATTTTAGAAAACTACTTGAAGAATCCCCATTGTTTCTTCCTGCTTGGTGAAACATTGTTTGGGGAGAGTTCCTTGCCTTAAAAGTTTAATGCTAAAACCATTCTTGCTTATGTTTTCACAAGGCCTAAACTTAAAAGAGCATTTTGGTTTGTTTTTAAGACGCTTCTCCAAGTGTTCCACCAAGTGTGACCTGATCCAAATGATACTGATGAGATGAAATTGAGATGACATAATTTAAAATTTAGCACTGTTTTGCCTAACAGTATTAGTACATCAAGGAAATAACAAGTTTGTTATACAGTGTCTATTTGCATTTGGCTATTCGTGGTAAAGGTTATTCTTTAAAGTAAAATCATTATGAAGGTTTTCCTCAGGTAGAACAGAGACATAATATTCCACAGTGAGCCAAAATTCCCTCCTAATTCATGGGACTCTCGGTTTCTGAAATGTGAGGTACAAGAGATTTTTTTTTTTTGTGGTTTTTGTTCCTTGCAGCACTTCTCATCCCTTCTTTCCTATGGCTCTTTTACCACTTTGCTTCTTAACATTTAAGGGACGTGATCTGTTACATGCACAAATATATGTGTATGTATTATAGACACATGCATCTGTGAAACTGCTTGTAAAACTACATATGCATGTATTTGTTTAAAAAAAGAAACACTTGTATGTGTAACTTCCTAAATGTGGAGTCTAAGCCAGCCTTGTTTTTCATGAAGGTATGTCTGTGTTTAACCAATGAGCTTGTATACTCCTAGATGTTTCAAGCTGCCTTGCAAACACTTGTTCCTTGAAGACTCTTTCTGTTTTGGCTGTGTTTTATCTTTTAGTACAGCAGCCCTCTTGTATTGAGACTTCCTTGAAAGAGTGGTCACATTGAGGTGTTTAATGAATTTGGGATTTGGGGGATTTTTTTTTTTTTTTCCTTAAAGAGTGCTTTCTTGATAAATATTGCTGTGCAGGACATACTTGGAGCAGCAGCCAGTGTGTGACTCTGAAGGCATCCAACTGCAAAGGGAGCATGATGGGGGCTGTACCTTCAGTGTTATGCAGGTGTATAAACATACTGAGCTCTGTCCTAATTTTAGGACAACACTTTTTAAAGCAAGTACTTGCATGTATCTGTATGGGTATGTGAAAGGAAGGTGAGGAGCAGATGTGAGGTACTGCCCATGCCTTTGTCGCTCTGTGTAACCTGAAGTTCATCCTAATGCCCCACAGCCATAGTTTTTATGCCCTAGAAACAATGAAGTACCCTAATGAATCAGCAGGGAACAGGACAGGTTTTGGCAAAGTTATTCCCTCGTCACGCACTTGTAGAGGAAGCTAGTTGATAGTACTTACAAAGGCCTGGAAAAATAGGCATATGCTCCCAAGGACATGCAGCACCCTTTGGCAGGGTGATTCCCCTGGGTACTGTAGTTCTCCACTACGTTCTGAAGGTTGTGCCTAAAGGGCACACTCAAGCCCACAGTTATTTCCCACCTTGCTTTGGAATGAATGGTAGATTTCCCCATCCTCTATAATGGTCTGCTTTGCTGTACATATTATTTGGGAGGCAGGTTCAGGAGGTACCAGCTTTTCATCTAAGTTTCTACAGTTGTGATTAGATATTGTTGTTTTCCCTCCCCTCCCCCCACCTGTCTGGAATGATGGTTTGCAGTTTTGCAGTGATTTCGAAATACATAAAAACAGAGTAGAAACCATCATAATCCCAACCATCTTTTAAGTTAATTTTTTGTTAGCTGAGTTAATTCTGCATTGACAGGATCTCTTTGAAATGAGCATGAAGCAACCTAATTAATGTTTGCAGAGGTTTAACTCTTCTGTGGATGGAAAGACCTGGATGTCTTTGGTAGTTCCATATCTAAAATATGTAATTTCGCACCCTACTATTCGGTTGTCTATAAAGTATTAGCAGAAGAGGTATTATTTATCACCTTTCATCAAGTATTTGGACCCCTGGTTTTAGTGCATATAGCATTGCCTGAACCAGTGAAATGTTTCAGTTGATTGCTCTCTGTAGTAATCTGCTGGTTATTAGAACAAATTATTTGTATATTGGTAGTGTTACATGTAGCTGATACAAAGCAAAGGAAAACAAGTTAAGTGCATGTTTCAATACACCTGATGAAATGTACATTTAGTGTGTACTAGGCTTCTTTGTAGATCAACATTTTTGTATGAGAAATATGTAAGAACCATAGCTCGACAGTGATTTTTATATTTTTTTTAATTCAAAATGTAGTATTTTAAATTTGAGAGGGTTCACAGAGATTGTGTTATTAAATCCTTGTCTTATAGTGTGGAAAATCCCTGCCAGCTGAGATGGAGGCCCTTGCACATATTTTGTACCTCTCCAGATAACTTTGAACTCAATCCACCCCGTATTAGTGCAGGTGAGAAGTTCAAGGAACTGGCTGCCAAGAGACCACATAGAAGAGAGATAACAGTATCACAACTGATCTAGGGGATGGACATCAGAATTGCCATGTGTTTGTCTGTTGTGTATTTTCATACATATTTCCAAACTTTCCACACCATTTCTTTTTCCTGTAATTCCTTTCTTCAATATGAGCTGACAACTCTCTGCTTCCATAGCTCACTTGAATGTAAGCTAAAGCTACAATGCACTTGGAAGGTGGTGCTTAGCACTTTGTGATTGGATTTATATAATGCTTACATTGTTTTTTTCTCTTTTCTTTTCCACAGTGTCTGTAGCTGACAAACTGAATACCGTCATTGTCATTTACCTGTTTCTTCTTTTTAACCTTTTTGTGTATTTACAGCATGTCAATTGCATTACAATACGCTCCCTATTGCTTGGATTTAATACTTGCGTTTACTATAGCTTTTTGATGCTGCATTTCTCAGGGATGGACTAACACAGTTACAAGTGCAAAGTAGTTCACTGCTAGTAGTTGATCTAAACTAGAATACTGTCTCAAACTTCAGTACTTGAAAACATATTTGAATTTCATGCTTTTGGGGGTTTTGCAGGCTATTTTATTTCATTCCTTACCATTACTACTAAGTCAACACAGTTTTTTTTCCTGAAGACCTATTTTACTTAGGCTCAAATTTAATTGTAATCTATTGTGGTGTGTTCTTGTTGCTTCTAAGTACATACTTGATACTAATTTCTGTTTTTACAAGAAAGCTCACCTTTTTTTTTTTTTTTTAACTTTGCATCAGCATTCAGTATATACATTGATAATTTTGCTGTGCAAACAATGGAAAAAATGACAGATAATAATAATGTATTTTAAACTTTTGAAATGCAGGAGAAAAATTTTGGTGTGTTTATTAATAGAAGTCAGGTGATTTTTACCAAGAAGTGAAAACATGCCTAAAAATTAAACATTTGATGGCCTTTTAAGATTCAGGAAATTTTAAAAAAAAAAAAAAGTGATTTTTTGATATTTTTTCTTTTCAGTAGGTGTTGATGAAAAGCAAAGTATAGTGGGAACCTGAAATAGTGAGCATAGTTCTGCTTATTCTTCTACTTCATAGTGAATGTTTTTATCACTGAACAGCTTTTTCAAGAAAATAGGGATTTACATACTTATTTTCTTTTTTTCCCCAAATATCTACAGGTATCTCAAAATACATTACAAACTTCAATACATCAGGGCACATAATGCAGTTATTTTTACGATGGATGTGTAGATATCTTTGTGAATAGTAGATACAGCATTACAGTAGGGAAAATGAAGTCACAGAGAGATTAAGTGTTTGGGTTTTTGCATGGTGACATGACTCTCGTGTATGGTGGCTGGTATGAGATAGCATAGAAATTCTGCCAGCTGATGGAGGGCTTGGACTGTAACACAAACTGATTGGGTAGCACAGGGGATAGAATGATTTTTTCTACTCAGCTATTTGGTATTTTAAAGTTTAGGTTGCGTAGTGTTTGCATCATGTAAGGAATATAACATTCTATTTGTTGTTTTCAGTTTGCAGACAGTAGGCTGCATGCCACCTCCTGTGTCTTCTGCAGTGATTTTAACCAAAGCTGTTGGTGGAAATGAGGTGAGTTTTCATTTTGTTCTTAAATTCCATTTTTTTTTTTTTAAACAGAAGTTTAAACAAAATTTTATTTACACTGTACTTGTGTGGCAAAACACTGACTGCAATGTGATGCTACTGTGGTTTATAAAAACTTTTAGGGTTAAAGGTATTAGAGTTAGGTATTGTGTAGGTGTCAAACAGGGGTTTATCTGCTGGTATTGTTCAAACTGAAAGAAGCTCAGTTTTCTGAGGTGATAGAGAAGTTTCTGATAGTAATTTGATTTAGGAGACTTCTGCTTGTTGCTGCACTGTAATTCTTAACCATATAATGTTCATATGCTGTGTACTGGTTATTTCATAGATCATTAGCTTTGTAGTGAAGAACAGCCCTTGCAGTGGTTGTTTGGATGGTGTTTAGTATTAACAGGTCCTATAGTAGGCTCCCTTCAAGCTAGAAGCTGCAAAAGTAGCAAGTGATGATGGAGCCATAAAAATTCATTTAAACCTTATATTGTTATTTGTGACTGCATGAAATTCTGGGAATAAGGAATTCTCTGACGATGCAATATGAAGTTCTCAGCAGGTAGGAAATATAAGAATTGAACTTGTTTGTGCAAACTCAGTTTGGTCACATTATATTTCTGCCTTAATATGGCACATGCTGATGTAATTTCAGACTCTTTATCCAGAAAACACTTGCTATTTTCAGGAAGCCCAGTTAGCATTTAGGAAACTAATCCAAATGTGCTAATTAATGAGGTTAATTTCCTTTAGGTCTGTTCCCTCATAGCTGCTGAAGGTGAGACTTAGTAGGTGAGGAAGGGAGAGAATAACACTAAAAGAGGTTGGTTTTAAAGCTAGGGATGCTGGGGTGCTGTTCTGGAGGGTAGAGCCATATCTTCATTCAGCCATAGAACTTCTGTGTGAAATTGGGCAGGTCCCTTCAACCATGATTTTTAAATATGGCCGTTAGTTGTGTACTTTTCATTTTCTGAGTTGAGACTCTTGAGACCGATTAATGTCAGCTTTGAAAACACATGATAGCACTGAAATAGATTGAAGTTGTACTTTGTACTGACAAAGTGCTGTTTAATTGCTCTATCCTCTGAAGAGAGACCCAAAGCATCTCAAGTCAAGCATCTCTAATTACAGGCAATCCTGGTGCACATCACTGTCTCCCAGTTTGTTACCTGAAAACAAGAATCATAAAATTGTCTGATGGAGGTGCTGTGGAGTAATTAGTATAAGGAAATAATGCAGGTACATAGTAGTAATGAACAGAGAAGTTTTTTAGTTACAACTCTAGATGTGAGTGCTATAAATTATACAAAGATGACACATAGTGAACAGCGAGGATGAAACTAAGTACCAAATGAGCGCTCATTCCATGTTAGCACTGTCTGTCCTATCCTTAGAACAAGGATAAGATCCTCTGGAGAAAAATAAGGTGTGATTAGTTAGTTGAAGGCAATATCATACAGCATTTGTATAGAGGAATGAGAGAGATACTTCAGTTTCTTGACCATTAGAGTTCACCTTTTCATGGTAGCATTCTTTTGGGGTGGTGAGTGTGTGCGTATTTTATACCAGCTGAAAGCCAGAAACTTTTTGTCATGTAAGACTTATGTAACTGTATAAATCACTGACAAAGTAAGCTTGAACCTCTCATTCCTCTGTACCAAGTTGGTGTTGGAGGAATGTAAAAGTTAATACCTTCTCAGTGATTTTTGCAGATAGCTGCAAACAGCACAGACAGACTGAATCAAGAATTAGGTCTTTGGAATTGAGAGTTCTCTGTCGGGCTCTAGGAAGGTGTGCAAAAGAGAAACACCTTTAAATGTGCTCAGTGTAGGTAAAGCATGTGGCAAATTTATTTCTAAACTTGAGCAAGTTTCCAATGCAAACATATTTTGGGGATTTGATGCTTCTCTGTCATTCAGACTATTGCTAATCTTTCGTCTAAAGAATGGCAAATCACATCCCTCATACTAGGGGAGAAGGCCTTTTTACATCTCTCCTTGCCAATTTTCACCTAAGCTGTTACTGATACATTTCTCTTTCTGACATGACCAGAACAGTGCATTCCCACCCTTCCTCCCCCCATTTTAATTTAAATGCGTTCTGATTTATGAAGAATTTAAACCTGGGAATCAGCTGAAAATGTGGACTGTGCTGCGAGAGCATTTGTTCATATTAATGTCTCTTAAACTGCTTTTGCCTTGTCAAGCACATATCCCTCACCTAGAGATGCTGCTTTGTCTGAAGGTGTATCTACACTGCATAATGTAATGTGATGGTAAATGAGCTTGCTCAGAAGCAATACAGCAAGGAAGCTCCACATGAGCTAATTAGTCTGAGAAGTGTCCTCCTGCAGAAGAGTACACCCTCAGTAAGTGCTCTGAGGACCTCTTTGGATTTCATGAAACACAACACATGAGAGCTGTGGTAGTTGAGTCTGTTATGACAGTATAAAGGGTTTTAGGCTTTCTTTATCGAAGTAGAAGTGACTGTTGAATGCCAGTTTGGCCTTGGGTTATTCTCCAAGAAATATCAGGCACTATGGCATGGTAGAAGTAGTACTCACCTGGGGCTGATGAAACATGGATTCTATTTTTAGCTTTGTCATTAACCTGTTGGGTAAAACAGAGGAGTATTGTATCTCTGGGGTTAACAGTAATGGATAATGGCAACGTTGTGAAGTGTTTGAAGATCAGTGCTGAAAAGCCTTATGTAAGATGTATTTTATTGTTCTGAGTCAGGGTGATGAAGTGTTCAGTCAAGTGCTTAGAATGAGAATCTACAGTGGAAGAAGTTGCTTTCCTGTGTATCAGCTGAAAAATTTGTGAGATGATAAAAAGACAAAATTTTTGTTAATCTAGTGAAGATATTTTATTTTATTTTTTTTATGGATACATGCCTGAGAGCACAAAACAAAATGTTCTGCTTTTGTTGGCTAAGGAAGATGTGGTCACCAAAACTGATACTAAGAATTCTGATTAAACTGTGTTCATTGTTGACAAAGTTAATGTTCAGGTATTGTAAGTACAAACTTAGGTGAGCTAAAAATCCTTATTATTTAACTGTCAGTGTTTAATAGCAACTGTAGAATCTACCAGTGTTTGTTTTCCTGATGGTTCAAACACATGGTATATAAAAAAAAATAAAAAAATGTATTTATGCTTTAAGTCCTCTTGATCTGTGTATAAGAATACAACAGCTGAACAGTTACCTTAGAGTGCAAGTGTAAAATTGTCCAGAGGAAAAATAAATCTTCCAATCTTCCTTCATTGTTTGATCACCAACCTTGTGATCTATGTGGCTTTTCAAATTTTCAGTCTTAGCAGCTGTTAGTCATGCCTTCCAAACTCTACCGCGTTAGACATTTCTATTTGCAGTGTGCCTGGTACATGAGCAGGTGGGGGTTAGTTTTGGTGGTGGGGGCATTCCAGAGGAAATAAATCTTTATCAAAAGCCCATTGTCAGCAGTAGCCTTCCATTAGTAAGGGAAGACAAACAAGTCAGTTAGCACCTTTGCTTGCTCTAGCTGTGGCATTGTGGTGGGGAGAAGCATTATATTTGAAAGCCAGAAGGCTTCCAAGGCTTTCGGCATTTGAGGGTGAAAATTGACGTCTTCATTTAGCTCTGATGTGTGAGTGTTTTGGTGGGCTTGCTTTAGGGGACTGGAAAGAGCCTTCTTCACAAGTCATAGGGATTATAGGGGTGGGAAAAGATCTCTGTGACTTTGTAAGAAAGAAATGGAAAGACAGCAAGAAGATAATCAGACTGGGAAACAGTAGGTGTATTGGCTATTTTTTGCCATAATCAATGGAGGAAACATCCAGTGTTGGCACTAGCAGAGTAGAAGAACAAAAGATTCTAGCTGCAAAGGAAATAATTGAGTGACTAGTTTGCTCTCAGTACTGCTTGTTACATGATTCTTAAGACAGACTTCTCAAATCTCCTTTCTTTACATATCATCCTTGATGGCAGTGGCAGCAGCAGATGTGTTAAGCTGTTCAAGACAGTGTTTCTGTATTACTTCAGAATAACTTGCTTACTAGCAGTGATATAGGTACCGTGTTTTGATATGTGGCATTTTAAGATACTTACCTGTGGTTGTTAGAAGAAGATATGGTGGAGGTTAAAATATCTGTCCAAATCTTTGCTTACATAATTCAGAGTAGCTGGGAGTGAACATCATTCTGTCCAGAGGGGCACTGGCAAAAGAGAGATGTCAGCAGTGGGGAGGAAGACTCTGCTCTTTGAAAATCTTGGCTTTTGAAGGAGAGAAAAATGATTTATGTCTATTATATCTTTTGTTTTGGTGGAAGGAGCTGTTCTTAATGTGATGAACAGAAATACAACTTGTCTGGCAGGGCTACAGATTCACGCCTATTGCCTCTGTGACCCATTCTTAGGTTTCTTCAACTCCTCTCCCTGGTCTGTGTATGATGTATGGTTTGTTCTCTCAACTCTTTCAGCTCACTAGTCTGTTTCTCCCTCTTCACCCTGCTTTTCCTTCATTCCTCTTGTGATCTCTTCCCGTATGATGGTACTGTCATTAACCCTGTAAAGAATTTTCTCAGTCTATTCCTAGCTCTTGTCACAAATACATTTAGTTCATTAGCAAAGCCAGTTTCAGGTACTGAATTTCCTTTGGTGCATGTGAAGCTCTGTATGAACAAAAATAATGTTCGTATGTACACGGGCAAAAAAATGAGACCATGATAAATTAAAATCTAAATTTTAATTTGGTAATATTTTCTCAATTACTTAGTTGGTTCTGTCATCAGTATTACTTGAGCAGTCTCTTGATTTGTGAAAAGGAGAGTCCGTGTAGTTAAAGGCCTCACTTTTGTTTTCTGTTCTTCTGGAGCCGTGAAGGGTAAGGATTTTAATGACATTATAAGCATCTCACAGCACAGGCGGTTTTTTATTGTGTATACTTTTTTTTTTTTTTAAAAAATCTTGTCTTGTAGTTTTTAAATTAAAATGCAAACCTAATTTCTTTAAAAGTCTGCTGCTAACTATCCATTTCGGCGAGATGAATAAATATGTTAGCATTTCAAGGTGCTGTAACAACAAACCTATTAAAAGCTCAGAAATCTTCAGACAGAAATGCTGCGGAGATGCCAGATACTACTACAAAGTATTCAGAAAGCAAATGTCATACTCTCCTTAAGAATCAAAGTAATGAAGAAAAGAAATTGAAAATTAGATCTATGTCTATTATCAGTTTGGGAGAAAAAACAATTTGCGATGACTTTTATGGCAGCTTAATGACATATTTTTGAAACGTGTACCATAACAGACAAGAGCTGTGATGGAATTGTACAGATAAATCGTGGCAGACAGTTCATTTTATTGAATAATACTTTGGCTATCTCATACACAACAAAACCATTGAGGTTTTTCTGTTCATTTAAGCTGTAGCTTGTACAAAATGTCTTAATAAAGGTGCTGTTTTATTTTATTGCAACTTTCATGTGGATCTGCTATACCTTTTGTAAAACAAGATGTTGCATATGCAAGATGAGATTTTGAAATATAAAATAGACTATAATGAAGAAAGCTAGAAAGGCATTTATGAAATAGGGTGTAAGGTAAAGAAAGAGTTCTAATATTGATTTTTAGATTTTTTTTGAAGCAGATGTAGAACTTAAAATTGAATATAAATTTGCAAGGTTCACAGCTAGCCTTTCTGGTAAAGAATCAAGGGAGAGTAATAGCATTTTGCCAAGAAATTACATGCAAAAGTTTTAACAGATATTTTGAAATGAAGAGCATAGGAGTACTTACTGAGAAATGAACACTGGAAATTTCCTCTGTGAGTGATGGCTTTTTTTAAGTGAAACCAAAAAAGTGAACCCTAACTACTGTAAAGTCACAGGAAAAAAATATTGATTTCTCTAAAAATATCTGAAGTTCTTTGAACTGTGTATACATGTACATTAACCTTTAAAAAAAAAAAAAAACCAAAATAAAACGAATAAAACAAAGTACAAGCTTTAACAGTTTGTGATTCATACAGTGATGCATCGCTGTACCAAGGGTGTTTACCCTTGGAAGGTAACGCATACACATTATGAAGCAAAAACATTTAAGATCTTCAAACAATGTGTGTCATGATGTTTGGTTGTCTTCTGTAATATATTTTTGTTCTCTGAATAGAAGTCAAAATTCGCAGTAGGTGGTTTAAACTTTAGTTTCCAAATTGTAGTTCAGATATGCATATTTTCACATTGTGTTTGTGAAAAGGTAAGTCATTTTATCCTATTGTTTTAAATTTCACACTGTAAAAGGAAAAAAAAACCTATAATGATTTTAAAAATTTATTTCCTATCTAATAATTTTTTTTCTGCCCACACAGATTAAATGGTTCTAAATGAACATGTAACCAGTTCTCATATTAGATACTACACAGAAGTCTCTGGGAAATGTATGTGTGTGTCAGGACAAATTTAGGGAAGATGGCTGTGCTTCATATGTGCAAATATAAAGAATTAACTGTGTCAATTTAAGCTTTCTATGTACATAGGAGCTGTTGTGCTATTAAATTCACCCACTCTGTTCTAGTATTACAGTCTAATTTTTTATGTATCCTAAGAGTTTACTTTTCTTCTACCATTACTACGCTTTGAGCAGATGGTTTTTATTGAACTATTTATTGACACTTAAGGGTTTTTCTTTTCTTGAGTGGTGAGTGCATTTTATATCCATCAATGCATAGGAGTAGCCCAAATTATTACTTACAATATGAATTTTATCACTATAATGTGTCCCAGTTACGCAGCTCCATTAGATATCTCTAGAGTTCCTCATTGTCTTCTCAAATCACCTATAACCCAAAGCAATTGTGGAATCTTCTGGGTTTTTTTTTTCCTCTCTATCACTGTTCTCCTTTTGCTGACCACTTATACTTCTAATACAGATCCACTATTAAAACTGTTCAGAATGGAAGGAATTTGCAAAAGCATTCAACTCTGCTCTTAATTCATTGGAAGCAAATTCAGGCTGACAGGGAGACTCCTGCAATCCCTGTATTTGAGCACTTCATCCCCAAACTCCTTAGTTCAGTTTGTACAAAGTTTCAAATTCTCCGGATACCTTTGTAAAGCAGTTGGTTTAGTATCCTAAGGCATCAGTGGTTGAGTTAGACTTGTGATAAAAGACTTTGTTTTGTCCCTAGTTACCAGTACCCCTAACTCGGGGTCTTACACATGTCTCAAAATGTGTCCAGTGATAAAAACCCCCTCTCTTACTCTTCTGGGAGTGTAAGAGATTAGGGAAGTGCAAAAAAGTACATTAAATCTCTTCAAGTGTGCAACTTTACGTACTGTTAGATGTATGATGCACAACCTGGAGCCTTGTGTTGAGCCTTCCCAAGTCTGGGGTGTTTGTAGCAGCTGTGCCATAATCTAGAAAGTTGTAAAATTGTCTCTTTAATTTATATTAAACTGCTTGGTCTGTTGTTGCAATCTACCTGGAATCATCATAGTCTTGTGTTTTTACAGCTGTGTTTGCCCAACCATCCTAGATCTGACTTTTAAAAGAGTGTTTTCAGAGGCTCTGCAGTTGCTGTTCTACAGTGACCAAGCACTTGGGAGACCGTTTTTTTTTTTTGTCTGCCGTGGGACATTCAGTGACCCTGAAAGCTGTTTGTGGCATAAAGAAGCCAGGACAGAAGAAGAAGAGTCTTGCTTGCACGCTTGACAAAAATGGCCTTTTAAAGCAAGGTGATTTTTGTATTGGTCTTGGTCTGCAGGCTAATTCAGTGTAAAAGAGCTTCCTTTATTTAGCAGGGAGTGCTGTATGAAATGCATTGGCTATACAAAGAAAACATTTTTAACTGTTAGAACGAATCAGTAATACTTCTGTTAAAATATTTGCAGAGAGTGGAGGCTACTGGCCCCTAAAATTCAGCTTCTGTACTTCCTGGTGTTTAATCTTTATGGGTGTTTGAAAGACTGCAGGTATTTTACAATGAGGGGAATGCATTACTTGCTCTCCCTTCCTCAGTCTTTGAAAGGAAAGGCTCTCTTTTGGAGAGCAGTGAAGACTGGAAGTATTATTCTGAAGATAACAGCTTCAAAAAGTTACAAGTAATTTATTTGTTTTATGTAGATTTTCAATTCCATTGAATGCCTGCATGATGCCAGCATTCACTGTGCAAGGGTTGTATTCTAATAGCTTTCTTTTGGCAGAGCAGTGCAGATGTTTGCTGGCACTGAAATATAGCAACATGCTTCTATTCTGTTGTCCCTCACCTGTTGATTTATAAAGCAAACTCTTAATACTAATTTTAATAGTGAAGTGTTTTTAATTATTGCATACGTTAGGATTGGTGTTGAATCACTGATACAGCAGAACAGAAACTATTTGGCTTTGTTGCTTGTAGGTGGTTTATTTTCTACCATGAACCATAAAGGTGGTTCCTTTGACATCACTTCATGTGTCCACCTCTCTCTGTAGACCTTGGCTCTCTTGCATGAAGGGGTACTGCTGCAAATGGCTTAGTGTGACTGTTGGTGGCCCCAGAGTTGTGACTGGGAATGAAAGCATGAATTTATAAATCCAGCAAAAGCTAATATGCAAGAGTGTTGACTGTCAAAAGTTGAATTCATTCAGTATTTCCTTCCAAAAAGAACATTTGGAATGGTAACATGTAAAGCATTGCTAGCATTTCAAAATCTGAAAAGTACCTGTTACGTATGACTGTTGCAGCTCGCTGCAGATAAATCAAAATTAAGCATGTCTGTTGAGAAGACAAAATACCCTTTAGGAATCTCCGGAGTGGATTTAGTCAAGGATAGCATTACTGCTCTTGAAAGTTCTGAACACTGGCTTGTAATGAGGTGCTACATTGTTTCTCCTTTTTGAAATTTGTCCTTTGTGTGTTAAAATCAAAGCTTCAGAGTGTTTTACTTGGGAAAGTTTTTGATTTTATCCAAGCATGGTTTTATCTTGTGTGAATATATTATTTAGTAATTAATAATAATATATAGGCAAGAAAGCAGTCACGCTTGCAAATTCAGTATTTCTGTGATGTGTTTTCTTTAGCTCTCTTTTTGGGTGTGCAATATTAAGTCCTGATTTGTGGAAATCATAGATGCAGGATTTTCAATTACAATTACTATTATCTTTAAATTCCATTATTTTTCAAGGGAATTAAATTGAATTTATTATCCTTTTTCATCTTTACGATTATGAGAGAATATCATGAAGGTTTTTGTCTTCTAAATTGTTTGTCAAATGATTCTATTCAGTACATGTTAAGAAAAAATGTCTTGCATTCTGAGGAAAACCTCATCTGTGTGATGAGACAGAACAAATGTCTATTTTTCTTTATATAAAATAAACAAATGCAAATGTATTTAAAATGGTTTTTTTAAGAACTCTCATAAGAAGACGGAATATTTTAAAAGTGTTTTCAGTTCGTGTTTTTTCTATTAAATGGACTTTTTGTACATTTGTTAGAGCATTTGGGAAAAAGTGGAGAGCGGTAGAGCAGCAAATTTTCTCTGATTTCAAAGCATTATTTAGGCTCCAGTTTCTGGAAAATATTGGTCCTATTATGAAGTCTGAACAAGCTGCTGGTAAATGTTTCTGGACACGATGAAGAAAAGCCACATGCCTCCTGGGAACCCTTTTTCAGACACGCAGTCCCCACAGCTGGGTGCTTTCCTGCTCAGCTAGGATTTTTGCAGGTGTTTCCTTGTGCATATGGCCTTTTCTGTCTGAAATCCACTACTGGTGCTGCCACTTGTAAATTAACGAGGACGGAAGGGAAACAATGGCACTCAGGGTGGCTGTAGCACAGGCTACACGTGGGAAGCCCCTATGAGAAGATGGTAGCGTTGAGGAAATTTTGAGGGGCAGGAGGCTGGCAAAGGAGCATTATTGCATTCACTGTACTATAGGTGCCCTGAAAGCACAACAGCCCCAGATTACTTATCTGTGTGATAGGAGAGAAGAAGTTTTACCATCAACTACAGTCTTTGCTAACCCATTCAGTGCTTTGTCATATATAACCCACCACAGATTCTGGCTTTGAGAATGTTTGCTTCTCTGGCATTTTGGGTCTTCTTGCCACCCTCGCAGCCTGACCTCTCTCCAGGTCTACTCTGTCTCCCAGTCCTGCCCTGCCTCAGGGCACATCCCCAGGGAGTTGGCACCAACTGCCTGGCCACTCTGCAAGACAGCATGAGGGAGAGGCCAAGTGGGAACTGGTTGGAGCCACGGTTGTGCTTGGCAGCTTGCTATGATTCACTGATGCGCATTTAACACTGCGAGGCAGTAGCTGTGTTCTTTTTGACTAGGGCTGCAAGCCAGTGCTTGAATTTCAGGTAAAGAAAATTTCTGAAGGAATTTTCCTTAAGATTCAGGGGAACAAAAAACTTGCCTTATATTGAGGCAAATACAGTCGTTCTGTACCTATTTAATTAAATCTATTTAATATTAATAATAAAGGGATGTTTAGTAAGAAATACACAAGCAAACGAAGAAGCTAGTGCACTGTTTATCAGCAAAGAAGTTTGCAGCCAAACTGCTGACTTCTAAACTAAAGAGAATATTACTGTGTTTGAACTGAATTTGAGCTGGTTACTGTGTTTGAGTTGGTAAGTCCAGAGGAAAAGTGTATTTCCTGAATTAGTTTCCCAGTTTACATATATTGCTTCTTCCATGAAATTTTGAAACTCCTTGTTCTAGCAGGTATTGTGGATTACTACAGCAAGATTCCCAAAATGTTGAATTTTTAGTGTGTGGATGACTTTCCTTAGCTACACCATTTTTGTTGTTATATTTTGTAATGAAATAAATCCATTTGGTTTGTAGATATTGTTGCAAAATGTCTGTAATGTATATGGGGATGTATACTTTGATACATACTGTGTGAGTGTTTCAGCTCCAACTGCATATCCAAAACCTTTTAAAAGGAAATCTCAATGAGCCCCATGGGGCAAAGTAAATTATTACATGTGGTGAACTCTTAAGTCATAGACCAAGGTCATGGCAGTGAGAATGTATTTCAAAAAGGTTTTATCTGTGCTTGGAAAGCAAATGAAATCTCTCATCATTAACTTTAGAATTATAGTTATAAGAGGATTTTCACGAGGGGTGAAAGATCAAGTTCATGGCGGACATAATGGAGTCTGAAAAGTTCTCTCTCAGACATAATACTAGGGCATGAAACATTCACTGAGGTTTTCACATTATCGATGGGGAGTTTACAGCCTCTAATGTGGATACTGGAGATGGGAATCATTGTAATTATTGCTGTATCTTGTGGCTTTATTTCAACCTTTTTAGATGAAAAAACCCCAGCCCTCTCATTTTTTTATACTGTGAAGACTTTTAGAAAAATTTCCTCGCCTTTCAGTTGTGTCAGTCTCTGTCATAGCATTCAGGCAATACCTTCTGTAGTTGATAATCTTCTCATAGAAAGTGTAATTTAGTAAACCTGAATGATCTTCGGTCCCTAGCAGAATAAAGCTAACAGAATAAAGCACACATACATGCAGTGATGTGGCATTATTTGTTGATGGTTCACATAAACCTGAAAGAGCAAATGTTGAAAGGAAACAAGGCAGAAAAGCACAAGTAGAACTAAGGAACCTTTTTAGTGACCTAGATTATTATCCTGTCAGTGGAAATGGATATTCATTTGTCTGTTTATTCAATGAGCTTTTACATTTTGCTAGGCTTTTTGTGCCTGTGTACATGCATTTCTGTGGTACCAATGAGCAACAGAAATCTGCTCAGCAGTAGAGAGTCTGAATTCTGTGCCGGCATCTTGGGAATGGTTTTGCAAATATCCTTGCCCATAACAGCACTCACTTGTTCAGAGTTTACAGTGCTCAATCTGTTTGCCTGTAGAAGCGTTGAAATTTGCTGGTGATGTGCTATGTTGAAAAGCAGATTATTAAACAACCACAAGCAAAAAATATATGCCTTCGTATTTGTGCTTTCGCTGTCATGAAGGTTATTACATCTACAGGAAAGTTTCAGCTGTTGTGATTTTATTTGGAAGAGTCTCTTTAGTCCTGTTTTCATGCTGTTTCACTTCTAGGTAAAATTTATGGTTTCAGTGTTTTATTTTGTTAAATCTCTCCATCTGCTTTAAGAAGTAGTATGTATTAAAATGTGCATGTATTCCCCAAGTTACAACTACAAATAACAAATACCTATATTTTTTTGGCAAGTGATATTTTAATTTCTTTGAAAATATAAAAAATAAGATCTTTAGAAGTGGAACTAGAGAAAGTCAGCTCTAGGAGTGGCTATTAGGTTTTATTCTACTTAAGCAAAATACTTTGTTTCAAAACAAATGTGTTTTTGGGGAAGCTTTTTTTATATTCAATATATGTGATTTCTTAGAAGTCCTACGAGAAGAGGAAGCATAACCTGGATCGATAAGTTACCTGTAATTCAAGAAATGACAGCATTGAAGTTGGACATAAAATCTCAGTTCTGATCTATGGATGGGTTGTGATACGCAGTTCAGAAAATATATCCTATAAGATTTTTTTTCTGTAATGTTAATGTCATATGTATTATCTCAAAAATACTTACTGTACTTTTATTATCCAAATGGTCCAGACTATATATCTGTATCGAGTGTGACTTACCATATAGGTTGTGTTCTTCAAGGTGCATATTTTTAATAATTTAGTCAATGGCCTCATTTTCAATCAGCAGTGCAACCTCTTTTGTAGAATTGTGAGGTGTTTCCATTTCTAAGCCTAGTCACAAGCATCTCTGACCTATTGCTACTAGGGCATTTTTGCTATTTGTACCACCCATGTCGATGACTTCTGCATGGCTTGATTTTCTGCAACTTATGATCTGAGAAATTCAGAACAATGGAAGTTACTTTTAAATATGGAATAGCCAGAAAAATATGCAGTATTGTAAAATGCTGTCCTCAAATCGCTTCTGAAACTGAGTCGCTCTGAGGTATCTTTACTTCATAAGGGGTCTGGTGTCATGACCCCTTCGGTAATAACTGAAGTTTTTCAAACCTTCCTGATACTCCCAGCAGATAAAACTGAGGTAGTCATCTTCCGCAAGTAACAACAGCATACATATACATTGTAACCTCGGTTTCTTTGTTTTAGCTGATTCCTTGTAATTTTCTTTCTCTGCTTGCTTCAAATTTAGAGTATTACACTGAAATTAGATCAGTTTTTTGGTAACAATTTACTCTTTTTTTTTAGACATATATAAATTCAAAGTAGTAGCCTCTGCACTAGCTCTATTTTTTTTTTTTTTAATGTAAGTATGAGATCCTAGAACGTAATGACACTTTATAACCCAGATACTTTGTGAGTCTGACAGCTGAGCTCCCTGAGTTGTTAAGGGGTTCAGATGTGCATTTTTGTCTTTAGAATGTATAAAATTTCTTTCTCCTTGCCTTAGCAGTATGCTTACCACCCTCCCAATTCTTCCCCACTCTAGTATTTTTGCATGATATAAACCACTGTGCCCATTGTGTAAGCATCATGTCGTGTCTCTAAGTGATCACACTGGTTTTAATTTCCCTCCTCTTTCAAATCACCAGCCAGTTCCAGCATGTTGTTTGTTGTCTTCCTTACTAATACACAACCACACCGAAATCTGCAGTAGTGTTCTGTTTCCCAGACTGCCTGGTCTTAGTAGCAGTCAGTGCTTCTAACTTTCAATAAATTATTTCACTCGGGCAAATCGCTTGTTATGCTCATTTATCATACAGTATCTTCTGAGGCAGATGGCTCATTTAGCATCACTTCCAGCAGGCTATGTTGATGGTTTCTTTATCACCTCTTGTGGGATTTTTTTGTTTTGTTTTGTGAGTGGTGGGAGGCAAGAGAGTCTTTTCATACACTCTAACAATTTTTTTCAATCTAATGCAGATCTGCTGTACAAGCAGATTTTAAGGACTTTTCCTGTCTTTCAGGCTTCAAGTTCCTTCTAAATTGTGATGCATGAAAATGGAAAATTTAATTTTGTCAGGTTATTTCCTCCTGCAGAGCATCGTGTAATATGCTGAGACTTTATTTTGAGCCAGCTCTCTTCTTAGTTGTTTTTACAAAACTAGAAATAGTTGCATTTGGTTTTCCTGCTAATTAGCATGTGCCAGCTGCTACTAGCAAAAGAACACCTGTGCTGCTAGTGAAGATACCTGGTAACATGGGCATGATTCTCTTCCTTTATCCTAGTGTAAATCAGATATTCTTCTCTTGAAATCAAAGTAATGGACTGGGTAAGTGGAGGTAAGAGTTACAAATTAAAACTGGGCCTGCATGATTTGTAGTAGGTGGATTCCAGAAGCAGTAATTAGTTTTATGCACAAGTGTGTAGTAGGCATAAAATGCTAAGTGAATGCAGTATTGCATTTATGTCCACTGTATTCTCAGACATTAATTACTGTCTTCTTGAGAATGTGGTCTTTGTTTTAAATAAATGAAACTATGCCTGTAAATTTAAAATAGAACAGTGAAGACAAGTATCAGTATTGTTCATGGTGTGAACGCTTCTGAAGGCAGAGCTTTATTTGTGCGTTAAACGTATATCATTATCTTGAAGCTATAGCAGTCATACTTATCTTTCTTCAGGAAGTGTGTTCATCAGGAAACATCACTAAGCTTTCCCTCTGCTATCTCCTTATACAGATACTAGAGGAGTATAGAGTCATTTTATTAGCTGACGAACTAACTGTTTAATTGCAAGATAAGAAACGGAGCTTTGCTCAGTGGAGGAAATATGGAGGGAGTTCTTCTATCTGCATTCAGAAGCCTATTTCCTTCAGTCTTCACTGCAGGTAAAGGTAGCCTCCAAAACCTGGGAGAATGTCATCAGTTTATGGATGTTGTCTCCTAGGTTTGTTCATACACACAGGAACAAAATACCTAAATCATGAAGAACTGCATATTATACATATAGTCAGCAGTGAACTATAGAGCTATCCAGGTCCTGGATTAAGAAAGGAGGTGTAATAGTTGTATATACAGCCTTTCATATATATGTTGAAATCGGGAATTCTAGTTAGAAATTAGTGCTGGGGTAGGATTAACGGTTCTGTAGTGAGATCAATGCTTGAAATGTATGTAATTTAAAATATTGTTTGTGAACTCTTTTTGGTACAAACTGACTAGGTTCTTGGAGGAATTCTAAGTGTTGTTTGAGGTGTCGTTACTAAAGTCTGAAACGGTTTTTCTTTCTCTGTTCTGCTGTAATGACAGATAAATGGGAGCTACTCTGTTCCATTTCCAAATTAGAAGTGTTAACAAGGTTTTTGTTTAAAGACCTTTTTTCTCTGGAGGGTTTTTTTTTTTTTTCATATTTCATTTGCCTTTATATGGATATGTTGGCATTCCTGTCATGCTACAGTGCTTGCTTCTTCCAGCTGTTGGGTTTTTTTTCTGGAAAATGGTTGTAGGGAGTTTTATTTACTGTGAGAAAACCTTACTGAATAGCTGTAATTTTGTATTAGATCGTGCAAGGCAGCATTAGTTACCAATGTTTGGATACCTATAGAATGTAAATCAATACTTGGAGTAAACAAAGGAGTATTTATGTCCTGAAGCATTTGCTTGTTTGCTGTTGGAGTCCTGGTGCAAAGGTAAGTGTGTGGGATGCACCGTTCAAATTCTATGGCAAGTGAAGACAGAGAGTGTATAATTAAGCATCTACAGTACATAAAATACCAAAATGAAAATTCCACCCAGTCTTCACTTTATTTTATTTTTTTAACTTGTATTAATGCCATCTCCACTGATAAAATCACATGCTATTTTTTGAAAACATTAGTTTTACTTTACAATGCTCTTCTTAGTACATTGTATTCGGGACTGTTCTGCAGTAGACAATGAATTAGTAAATTAAATATAAGTAATTAGTGTGGTTGTATGGGGTATTCTGACTTTTTCTTACTTATTTCTGTAGTGTAAAGCTGCATAGCTATTTGCAAGCTGCAGCAGTCATAGAAGTCGTCAGTTAAACTGTAACAGACTCATATAATAGCAGAGCTTTTAAGATAAATGTTTGAGCATGTATTGTATATAGAAGCATACAGAACAGTTTATGTTGTCCTTGTGCTGCTGGTATTTTAAAATTTAATTATTTGGACTAATGCACGTTCACCCTAACAACACGCTTGCTTGGTGAAAAAGCAAAGGAGAATTTGCTTGATTTGCATTCAGAAAAAAACCAATTGCATAGCTGAGTTGTTCAGGAGGTTTTTTTTACTGTTGATATGATGTAACTAAAGCTAGCGAAGCACAGGTTCTTTTCTTCTTGATCCATCTGTTACAGTGCATTAGGAAGCTGTTAAAATACATTGGTGTAACTTTTTAGCATCATTTCTCCCCCGGAGAGGGGCATGTTGTGACTGGAAATAAGCAGGATAGTTGTGGTGTGAGAAATACAAAGAAAAAAGGAGGTAGGATGCTCTGTAACAGTATGATTCCAAGTAAAGTTTAGCACATCGTTTTCAAACTCCTTCTGTTTGTAGCACTTTTTAAAGGTTCTGGCAAGAATTTGTTCTCTTTGGGAGCTGGTGTGATATGGCAGACTGTTCAGAAGCTTCTCTGAAGCTCTGTTCTGAACAATTTACACATATCCTGAAACGAGGCAAAGTTAAATCATACGGGCCTGCCCTTAGAAGAGTGTTAGAATCTAAATTTACTTAGTGTCTGGGTTTTTTTAACTTGCTCTTGCCAATGGAAGAAAAGTTGAGGTGGTTGATGTAAAATAAAAAAGGACATGCACACAAGAAGTCATCTCTTCCTTATTGGTATTGTTACGTGCCACCCCTAAGTTTTCAAAATCTTGCTGCTTGGAAGTACGTGGTGGGGTTAATAATAGTATGGATGTGCTTACTGCCTTCAGAAAAGTACATGTGAGATTCTTATTTCTTCCAGGTCTACGTGTCCTGGTTCTCTCTGTTGCTGAGTGCAGGCAGTTAAGTGTGTGCTGGGAACACCTAGGATGTAGGAGCACTGCTGTAGGAAGGTCATAGGAGCATCTCAAAAAGGCCATCTGCAGGACTGTCTGCAATTGTTCTTGTCCAGCTGCCAGCATCACCTCTGGTGTAACCTATAGTGGTTTGTGGAGGATGGGAATCTGACAGACCAGAGTTTGTGGCAAAACACAGGTAGCCTCTGACGGTAGGAGAGCCTGCCCTTAGAATTAAATCGTTCTTTCTCTGTGTTTGCAGCCCATCTTACCCTTGTGGGCTCAGTGTATTGTGAACTGCTCTGCTTCTAAGCCTGGAGCAGCCAGTCGGGTGCTTGCCTGAATCTGTTGCAGTTGTCAGAGGGTCATACTTCAGGGGTAACACTGCTGGTGGCTAAGCCCTATGAATTAGTGAAAAATAATGTGTTTGCATGTTGGAGTAATTTTTTGTTGGCTTTGAAAAACATTGTTTGATCATGCAGTGTGTGACCTTTTGATAACATCTTCATTAAATCCACCCATTCCTTGCAGTATTTTTACTTCTGTTTGCCTTTGTCACAAGTTCTTTCCTGGATTATCATTCATTAGTTGCTCCAAAGAGATTAACAGTTTCTTAAAACAGGATCATGTGCATTCTGGTGTTCTGTGTGAAAGCGGAGCTGGAGAGCAGAGAAGCCACAGGATCCCCATAGAAATTTGAAGACAATTTTGATACTCTAGTCCACTCAAAAATCTGCTGATACTGTAATGTTTTTTCCCTTGCCAGGACCCTCCTTGCCTGGTGTCATTTCTTGAGCTCTCCTGGGATGAGATTAGTCTAAAACAACAAAGTAGCCAGATGTCTGGTTCTGAGAGAGTCCCAGAGGCCAGGGTCTGGTAGGCAACAGTAATCGCTTGGGGCTGAAGATCAAAGATACCTGAGAATTACTTATGGGCACATACTATGTGTCATTCCCATTATTAACAGTCTGAGAAAATTTGTATCCCTAATTAACCCTTTTGTTGGTTAAATTTTCTTGCCAGTACAGTCCTGTCTGTAATAACTATTTGTTCTTTTTTGGTACAACAGTACATAAGTACATGTCAGTTTAAAAAAGAAAATTAAAACGCAGGACTCTCATAGTAGCCAATTTATGTAACCCATCCTGATCCTTTTTATTGTGGTTGGTTGTAAATGTCAGAAGTCAGCATGATTTCTTTTTGTTTACTGTGCTATTAGGGCTGGTGCTGTTCCTATCCAGAACTGTATCAACAAGAATAGTTAACTTGTCAGGGTAGTGGTCTTAGTTCATTGCTTCATAATCTAAAATGAATTAGAAACTAATCCCAGAGGCAGGATGTCTGCACATCGCTGCTTCTCCTCATATTGATCTTTCTAATGAAATGCTAATTAATATTTTTAGTGATCAACACTTGTTTGTATTATATACTCTGAAATAACAAACTATGATTGTAAGTGCTGTCTCTGAATTCTGGTAGTGCTTTTAGAATGAGTGGCTTCTGGAGAGAGAGAAAAACCTAATTGCAGCCTTCTTTGCTTTTTTTAATCCTCCAGATGAAAATATCGAGGTTGTGAGTGCAATGGCTGTTTTACTAAATGGTAACCATTGCGGAAGTGAAGACAGAACATGTTTTCATAGCTAATAATAAACTGTCTTTATCAGATACCTGTTGTTTGTTATAACTGCTATGATTTCACTATCTTTAACAAGATGTAACAATAGATGTGTGGTAAATACTGCATGTGGATGTTTGAGTGGGAGGGTGTGAGTTTCTGGTCACAGTGAATGTGTTTGCAGTTTATTGCCTATATTACATGCATTTAAAAATTCTGAGAGACATTTTTGAGTGAGTAGTGAGTGAGAAAAAGATCCCTGGAGTGATTTAAAGGACCGAATTGATTTATCTATTTCAGTCTTGAGAGTCTCTCTTCAAAACATGTTAGTTGAGCAAGAACCCCCAAAAGCTGAGCCGCTTGGAAGCATATTGTGTTTTTTTCGTTTTCACTTTTGACACAGGTATGCCTGCTGTCTGCATCTTCCGACATGGCCACGACTGC
Source organism: Nycticryphes semicollaris (assembly GCA_013400055.1). NCBI lineage: Eukaryota > Metazoa > Chordata > Aves > Charadriiformes > Rostratulidae > Nycticryphes > Nycticryphes semicollaris. The sequence goes on from VXBJ01002962.1 coordinate 68,150, forward strand.
TGCTCTATTGTCCCCACTCCTGTTCAGTTGCATACCTCATCAGTCTTGCTCAACATCCAAAATGGTGTTTAAAAAAAAAATAGCCTGTAAAGAAATACGAGGGCAATGTTGTCTGGTGATGCAGGTTTATTTAACCTTTCAGGCCCTATAGCTGTCAGTAGGTGTAGCTGATCATTTTATTAGTATTATGAATCTCATTAAAATTTTCACAGGATGGAGACTGGTACTGTCTTCTCAGAGATGCAAGGGAAGGGTAAGCTGTAGGAGCAGTTCACAGGCAGGAAGTAGCTGTTTCCATATGGATATTGGCACTCTGGATCATTTGTTGCCATTAATGTGCCATAATCCAGGGGCCTTGCTGTGACTGCTTGGGAACCATGTGCTGCTCAAAAGATTCTATCAGGCTGTCTAACATAAAGAAATAACTCTTCATAACGTTTGGATTCTGTTTTGCGCAACCCTTGTGGTTTGGGTGCTTTTTGTGCTGCTTTTTTTCCCCTACTTCTCAGTTGTTCCTTTGGGAGGTGTTGCAGCCATTTTGGTTGTCTCTACTGCTGTGTTGAAGTTCGCAATCAGAATTGGAATAGGTAAAATCAAATTGTCCATGAAGTTGTTTCTGCAGAGCTTAGTATGACCTTCTTTCAAGTTACTTCCCACGAAGGTGTTGAATCTCTGACTAAGGTTTTGGGAGAACGCTACTAAGTGGATTTACAACATACCCAAGATGGAAATGCCTTTCACTTCATTCTCTTTTGTTATCTGCCTAGAGCTCTTGGAAACCATGCCACATCTGCTGCTGACAAGCAAGAATGTGACATAATCAGCAAATATGACATTAGCATAGAAGTACCATGATCTCCCTCTTTGTTTTCAAGCTGGAAAAACCTCCTATATAAATTTTGGTCACTAGTACCACCTCTCCAGTTTAAGTAATAAGTGGGAAATTCAAATGCAGTGCAGGAGCAGTGAAAAGCACTGCAGGCCTACTTCATCCTGGGTAGATGCCAGCTACATTTTAGGTTGTGGGATGAAGTTATGAGACACTATTATTAATCTAGTAACTGGAGTTTGGAACTGGTGGAATTATTGGCATCTTCTGCAACTAGATTGTCCTTCAGTTTCTTGTTCATGTAAGTACATTTCTGTATAACAAAATGTCTTAGGAGCCTATAAAACAATTCTTTATTTGGACTAGGAGAAAAACAGACTTTACAGCAATTCAGGTGCTTGAGTAGACTCAGAAGTAAGTATAAATTCCTAACGCAAGCTAAATAAATTAGAGTATATTAAGGTGTTCTATTGCATATTAATGAATATGGCTTAATTCTGGGTACTTCCATTACAAGAGAGGCTTTAAGAATTTGAAGTAACTTTTGCAAAGCAAAAACCATAGAAGCTAAAGAGACTGCCCTACAAATCTGTGGGAGCAGTATTCTCTAGTTAGGGCCGATGGGCATCTAGGGATTACAGGGTTGTACTCATTCTTCTGGTACAGCTATATACGGAAGAAAACAGTTGTCTGCTACGCTAGTGTACTGCTGTCTGGTATGTAATAAAACCATAGGAACTGTGCTATCAAAGAGCAAGGACTGTACAGGTAGTCAGGAAGAGTGAGTCTTGCAAAAGAAAATAAAATTGTGGTTGAACTGAGGGATAAATTGTGAAGGAAATTAAAATACATCATCAGTGGGAACCTAATAGTTTGTTTCTTCAAGGAAATATGGTGGGTTATTTTTTTTTGTATAGTGAAGTAGTCACATGAATTGTATTTTAAACAACATGTATATATTTTCCTCTGCATTGCAACTTTTATATTTAGTAATTTCAGGAGTGTTCACTGTTTTAAACAGCCCATCACAACCCAACCACATCCTGTATCAGAAATAACTAAAGCTTCCATTTTAGTTATCTGAGCCATGAGGATGTTTTGACATTGGGCTGTGTAAAAATAAGTTAAAAAATTCTCATATTAACTTAATTGAGACATGGATCTGATCTAAAGATTATGCCATGAAATAAATAGGAAAATCTGTATTTCCATTCAAAAGTTTATTTCCATTCACAACATTTAAATTTATAAGAAAAATGATAAATATAACTAACATAGCAGCGTTCTGTTGTTGTCTGTGGCAACATGTCTGTAAGCAACACCAACACCAAAAGCTACTTGATTATACTCAATTTCCTGATAGAGAATTCTTGCTGATGAATTTCTGGTTTTCCAGCATGTTTGGTACGTCTTGAACATTACTTTACTTGTGCAGTTTTTGACCTGTATTTTGGAGAAGGAAGAAAATTAATTCAAACAAACCCGTAGAAAACTGTGATTATTCAAGGATATTTGTCTTACCATCTCTTGTAATTAAAAATGTTAGTGCCTTTTCCTGGTTTGTGGATAACCAAATACTTAGAGGTGTTGAAGGAGAAAAGCTGTAGTTGATGTTCCAAGTGTTATTCAATTTTTTGTCACTAGCATGTTGTGGTTAGTTTGTGGGGCAAGGGAGGTGGTTGGAAGGATCACAAGATAGTTGACCAAAGGTCTTCCTCTCTAAATAACAGGTCCTAAAATTCTAAGTCAAGTCACAGTAAATATATGAGCTTGTGGCTGTGTAAGAAGACTCTTGACTGTATTAAAATATTATGCAAACCCCTAGGCTATCCTAGTGTTTTATTGGTGACCCTATGACCTAGAATAAATTCAATGTGAAGGGCCATTTTAACTCTGTCCCCTTTCCAGTTCAAAGGTGCATGGTCCTAACATGTTATCATGACTGTGGTGGCACAGGAGAATGTCTAGGTTGTGACGATCAATTGCTTGTAAGCACATTTTAAAAAATGTGTCATGATTTTCCTAATGTATAGTTTTTGTTAATGTTATGTACTCAAGGAATAATAGTAGGCAGAACTTCCATAGTAGTTCCTTTCTAAAATATTTAAATTATCTAGCAGGCATTATTCTACATGGTCTTTCTCTATTGTGACTATTGTGACATGGATTACTACGTGTTACACTTCTTTGTACTGATGATGTAACAACCAAGCATTTAAAATAAAATATGAAATTGCTTCTGAATATTTGCTTCTTTGAGAGGGATAGATAAATGAAAATTAATGAGGTTAGCGAAATTTTGCTTCACAAGTGATCAAGTAAATTTGGCTTTGCACAGTCTGCAAAACATTTTAACAAGACTGTATTACATTTCTGTTGTGCCTTCCATTGTTAAGGGGAACTAGAAAATACGTGCTTTTTAATGAAGTTAAAAGTTTTATTAGAACCAAAGGCTTTGAGATTGTCTTTTATAATATGAAGGACATAATATCTCTTACTGGCAAGTGTGTTTATTCTTCTTTCTTATTAAGTACCTGAGCTTATGTTCTGTACAAGCAGCATATATACTGTAAATGAAAGGCTGCATTGAAATACACTGCATAATAAATATAAACTCTTTTTTTTATTATTTAAAGGACTCAATAGAGAGGATGTGCAAATTACTATTATGAGTTGTAGTTTGCTACCCAAAGCATTTGGAGTGCTGGAATATTTTTTAGATATTAAGAAATCTTAGTTGGAATTATAAGCCTTCTTTTAAATCTAGTGGTTTCATGGGTCTTGCATCTGAAATCAGGATTATATGGTGATTCTTGGAAATTTCCTATATATGTGTTTCTATGGCTGAAACCTTGTCACAGGCTCTATTCCTTATTCAGCAGCCATGTCCTATGTGGTGGCAGGCCTTGTACCAAAGATCTTGAGACAGCTTTGCTGCTGAAAATCCTCCAGTGTTGCAAACCCCAGAAAGAATAAGTCAGGCAGGCCTGAATCAGCTCCCTTGGATGGCGCAGCACCGAAATAACAAAGGCATACGCCTACCTAATATGCCTGCCTTTTTCCAGTAACTGCCGCTTTCAGGGAAGAATCCAAAGGACAGGTAGATCTGAAAGTTGTTTCTGGAGAGCAGTGCTTTGTATTTGAAATTTTGTTTCGAGGTCTGTTTCCCGCTGGCAGCAGCGGTCGGTCCTGTTAAAAACCCTTGACTTCCCAAAAGTTAAAAGGCAGGGAGCGAGTCGGCTGGAAATGACGCAGCGAGGTACGTTCAAATCGTAAATAAGGACGTGCAGCAGGTACCTTTTCCAAACAGCCGTGGAAAAATGGATGGTGTGTGTTTTGTGGGAAGGTAATTGGGCAGCGGGGCTTGGTGGGAGCTGGCGCAGCCGAGGCGGGGGCCACTGCCACAGGTTGATGGGCAGGTGATCTGGCGGCTTCCACCCAGGCGGCGCAGGAGGCCTACCTAATATGCTGTCTGCCCTAAGGGCCTGGGGGAACGCGGTTGGATTATTATGTTAATGCCTGAGCCTGCTGCCCTCTTCCTATCCCAGCTGGGCTCCCCGTTGTTAGGAACTGCTTTGCTCTGACAGTGGAGTAATATACTTCATGATTGAAAGGGCAAAGGGGCTCGCAAGAAAAAAGAGCAGGCTTGCACAGATATGTAAATGAAGGGGGGGAAGGCTGTAGGAGGGTTTGTGCGTAGGTGTGGATAGAAAGTTTATTAGGAAATGAGTAATATAAATCTGCTAATTGAATTGTTATTTACAGGTCCTATTTCCTGATTTGTTTCTTTGTGCATTACCCCCCCGAATGCTGATGTACAGTGAATTCAAAGTGCTTACCAAAGCAGGCACTTAGGTTGATTTATTTTAAACCAAGGTGCCATAATACACTGGTACCAGTGTACAATGCTGACAGTGGTGTATTTTTCAGGACTTTGATTATTGTTTCATGCTCTGCCACTATATTGCTACACTGCAGCTTATGGCAGTGATATGATTATTTTATATATCGTAGATAAGTATATCAGTCTGAATTTTGTTGGTACTTCCATAAGAGTAAGAGATAGATACAGATTACAGAAATGTATTTGTTACGGTGTTAGAGCAAATTGAACTTTGATTTGACGAGATGGTGACTATACTGTGATATTTTTCTGAGGTCTTTTCTGCAATAGAATTGACTAAATGGCAACTTGGTTTTAGAATTAATGTATGTGAGAGATGAAAATCTGTTCTGTAAACAGTTGTTTTGAAATTTTTTCCCTCTGTGATGATATGGCCTGGTATACAGAGTCTTTCTCTACCTTTCATCAAGCTTCTTTCTGTTGCAAAACGTAACTCAAAATACCACCCAGATGTGATTTCTAACATCCTCATTTGTCTATTTTACCCCAAACTGCTGACCACAGCCTACTTCAAGAAATAGCTGTTAACCTAAATGAAACTTTATAAAGAGAAAGCTGGTTTTATGAAATGCAGCTAGTGTGTCAGATACAGAGTTTTTTGATGAGTGAGGTGCTTTTCTTGTACATTTAGCTGGTACTTGGTGTTTGTATAAGATGCGGTTTCTGATTGCTTCGAGCATAGAAAGTGACGTTTTCACTCTTCACACCTTTGTTTGCACATCCCAATTCTGTTCCTTAGCTCTGTGTTCATGTGTGTTGCTATTAAGAAGGTGCATCTCTCTTGGCATGAGGTTCTCCTGCTGTGCTGGAAAGTTGGCAGCTCTCACACTTTTGACTTGGCAGTTGTGAAGGTACTTCTTACGCAGTCTTGTCCTCTTACGTATTTTAGGCCATCTTATGTTAGTGAAGTACTTTAAGGTGGAAAAGAATTCTGGCTCTAGATTGCTTCTGCAAACTTTGTTTGCTCTGACTGTAGAAACAGGATGTTCTGGAGTTAAAGGGCATGACATACCATTTTGCTTCCCTGCCCCTTGATCCATTGGGTGCCAATGATGAGTAACTGCTACAGAACGGGTAGTAGCGGTATCTGTGTTCTGCTGGCACCTGTGTACTTAACACAAAATTACTGATTTCTTTATTGAGTTTTCATTGGAGTTCTTTGTGGGCAAATCAGAATGTGTTGGCCTTGGCTGTACAGTTTATCAGTCAAGTGAGAAGATAGTTTTAACCACAAAATGCAGCAAAACAGACACATTCTAATAACAGGTGTTCTCCAGTTTGAAGGAGGTTTTTTTTTTTTCCAGTAACTGCATTTTTATTTCTTTCATATTGTACATGCACCTGTTTTTTTAGTATCTGCTTCAGAAATATGGAACTTGGGCGACAAACCATGTTGAGCTGGGAACTTTTTCATTCTGTTTTTCTTCCTCCTGTGTATGCAATTTAGTCTTTGTAGAAATGTTTCCACTTCCTTTCAGGAAAATCTGTATGTAAATATTTTGTTTCAGGTCAAGTTAACCTAGATTGGCTTTGCAAACAAATAATTTTGTAATTGTCCACAGTTTTCAATGTAACTTAGGTGCTCCATGCTTTAATTTCTCTTGATAAACTGACCTTCCTGGCTGTATTTTCTCAGTGCATTATAAGAGTTTAATAACAGCGCTGCATTGCGGACCAGCTGAAAAACTTTGTACAGTGATAAACACAAGCAGAGGCCATCTTCCACCAGGCATGAGAGAATTCAGCTGAAAGCAGCCAAATTCTAAAAGGAAATGGTTAAAAAGAAAATTCCAGTCATTGTATGAGAAGTGATGCTTCTAGAGGTGAGAGGAAACAGGTTTAAAGCAAATATTGAAATACTGGAATATCCCTTACGCTGGATATTCCAACTTTCAGCCAACTCTGGATGTAAATGGAAACTGTGAAAGCTCAGTGAATGCTGCCACAAAGATCGTGCTCAACACAGATGGCAAGTTTGTGACCTTTTAGAGGAAAATAAACTTGTGCATTTCTTAGGCTCACACACAGCACAACCCTTGGTGAGCCTCTGCTCTCCATAGAATGTGTGTAGAATTATGTACATGAAATCCATAGGTTTTCATGCTTTCTCTCCACCTTTTCTTCAGAGAAGTAGTGGTTATATAGTATTCTATCCCATTAGAGAATAAATTACTTCAAGGAAGTAATACAAATATCTTTAATTTAGTTGAGTTGCCTACCCCATCCCCTTTGGATTAGATAGCATAGCAGTCTTCTTGGAAAATGGGGGCAAATAACTAACTAGAAGTCAAAGATGTTTTGGGCATGCTTCAAAAGAAGGGTGATGGTAAATACCACTGTTGTAGATAATTTGTTTTCAGAGGAAAACAGCTTGGTGCTTCAGTTGTTACTGATCCACTGCTGACCTCCTTGGGCAAATTTTGGGGATATGTAATACGTAAGTATATGCATTTATGCACTTTCTCACTCTGTGTAAATTCTAGTTATACTTGTACGAAGTGCTAATTCAGATGACAGAATTATCTGAATAGCTTTTGAAAGAATGCAGTTGCATACATCAAGATAGTTCCTTTTTTACCTTCAGGCATTGGCTATAGAGCTAGTCTCTTCCTTATAGTATACTACTTTTTTTTGCCCTTCTCTTTAAGCCTCTGCCACGATAATGCAGCATGCAGAGCTTGGGCTGGGCTTATAAAAAGGAAATTTCCAATACTATACAATACTGGCTTACAGTAAAGCCTAGCTTTTGGCCAAGGTTTAAAAAAAAGAAAAGTAATTGTACTTCTTTGGGATATGAACAGACATTTGTTGATGAGATGAAAATCTTATCTTTTAACTGTGACCTGTGACACATTTTTTGATATGAGCTCCAGAGATTAGGGTTCATGGATCTGTGCATTGGTCACTCTATTTTTTTTATTTTGCAAAGCTGGTACTTTAGCCAGCCTCTCCATGCTGTGGCCTTCCTTGCAGTAGTGTTTTATTTCCCATTTCCTGACATTGCACAACTAATAGTGAAGCTGTTCCCAGTGGCAGTAGTGACAGGGACTTTAATAACAATGCCATTTTGAGCTGGTTTGGATGGCATAGCAGTTGAAATGTTCGGTTCTGCTACTAAGTGCCCAGAAAGCAATATGACAGTGGGATATTTATAGAAAAATACTGGTCAGGCACAGCCTTACAGTAAATGCAAAGGGCACCTTTTAAAAAGTGGCCTTGTGCTTTCATTTCACTTCAGCAAGGAAGTAATACTCTTTGGAGTTGTGGGATGCATTGTTTAACTAGACCTCTAATCATGTTATGGATGATGTGTCTCCAGGAGAATCAGGGGACAAGACCTTTAAGTGTTTTTATCACAGCTTAAGATCTCAGAAAATGTGAACTTAAATAAAAGTATGTTTGGGAGGTTGTTATTGCTCTGTATCCTTTTGAGGATACCTTCTACAGTAATTTTTTTTTCCGAGAGAAAGTCACTTACAGTTATGAAGTGTTTGACCGTAAGAAAGGATCAAGTTGGCAGAGTTACTCGTATACAGCTGTTCAGCTGAGCCTCCTTTATTAAATCATTGTTCAGCAGTCCGTTTGTTCTGGTGGGAGAGTTAGTGTCTTCACTGCTAAGGTAACAGGCCTCGAGTCACTAACAAATGCATGGTGTGCATAAGGTTTGTGGGTAGTTTGCATACCAAAGTCTCAGTGACTGGTTAGATTCTTTCCTTTTGGCCCTCTAATTGTGTAGTGAGGTCCGTTTCACAGGTCTGATATGTGGCTGCTAAGACTTACACTTTGCAGTATGTCATCAGAAGGGGAAAGCTACTTTCTGTTTCCCTGTGTTTAGGGAAATTATGGAAATGGACTTTCAATTTGGGGAAAAATATGTACAAAAAGCTTGGCTCTATGCCTTCCCAGCAACTTAAAGCTTTCTGGCTTGGCAGAGCCATATGAAGTTTGTGGAGGAGTAGGTCAGGTGCTAGAGCATGGAGTTTCAGATAGTTATGCACATATACTCAGTATGAGAAAGTGTCTGTTGTTATGAATCTGTCGGCTTTAAATCACTGCTTGTTCCAATGTTTATACTGGCACTGGGCAGTAATCTTAGTATTTGCATTTACAGTTTTTAAGGAGAGGAGAGAAAAAGAGAAACCACCACTGTTTATTCATGTTAGTATTCAGAAGCCCACTGTAGATGTTCAGGTTACTGCCTCTTTGGCATGCGTGACGTAGGAACTACCATGGGAAAGCACTGTGTCTGATGAGAGTGATTCTGTGCTTTGTACTGCAGCTGATGGGAGGACAGGAAGGTTAAGCTACAGCTTCAGGGTATTGCTGGGTTTGGGGTAAGACTGGTCAAGGACTGTCTCCCACAAGGACTGCGTGAGAGTATTGGTGTCTCTGCTTACAGCCCTTCTCGTTGTTGGAAGAAAACAGACCATGGTTGTTAGAAGGAGGTAATTTGTCTTCACCTTGGCATCCTGAAGGGAATAGATGTGAAGTTGCAAAAGGTGTGTTGCCTACGCTTGTGTTTCTGGATAGGGCCTAGATAGGCCTTTTTCCCTGGTGAGCCTTGTAAGCATCCACGCCAGTTTTATATCCTACACAGCCACGTAAACATCTGGTATGGGTGGATCTGTAGCATTTGGGACAAAGCAAAGAAACTATGAACAAAGTGACAGCATTGTACAGCTGGTAGCCTGGGCTTGTTAGGCACTGTGCACTATGTCATCTGTCTCTTCTGTATCTGAGAAGACCAAGTCTTGGTCTTTCTATATGGAGATGGACGGTCCAACTCCTAAAAGAGGTTCTTCCCTCCTGGCTTTCTTCAGGTGATCTTGCTGATACTGATGACAAAGGCTTTTGGTTTTGTTCTGCTGGGTTATGCATGTAATCTCAAGTAAAATGATCTAGTCATACAGGACAGTTTTGCTTTCCAACCTTTGCTCAACATGGATTTCCTGTTACTAATCTAGATAGTAACATTGATGGAAAATTTGCAGACTGACACATAAACTTTCCCGAGATCTGAATGTTTAACGTTTGCTATTTGAATTGTTAACAAATGTTTACATTCTGGTTTTACTCTCTGGAAAAAATATCTTTAATGTGTATCGTCACCTGGTTTTCAGTCTCCATCTCCTACTGCCTCTGAACGATGGATACCATGCTGGCTCTTCAGAACTCCCTTGTGTCATGCCGGTTCCTCACAGTAGAGAGAAGTTACTATTTCTGATGAAAGGAAAGAAAGCAGGATAGTTTTCTTTCTGTCTCAGCATTGCTGAAACTATCGGTGAAACACAAATCCTTCAGTGGAGAGCACCACATACACTAAATAAGTGTATCTAAAAAGCCTGCTTTTTGACATCTTTTTGATGGATGGTTTTGTATTTGTAAACATTATTACCAACAGGCGGTGGTGGTTATGATGAGCTACAAAAATGGGGGAGTGAAAGACTGATTTTTCAACAGAAAGAACTTGGCTAGCTAGGGGTAGGAGGCAATAACTCTCTGCCAGCAGGGCCCCCAGCTTGTTTCCGTGCGCTGCTTGTGGCAGAATGCTGAGCTTGGCTGAAGCAGCACAAACTTCTACTCAGGTGATGGCAACCTCTGCCAGCCCAAAACAAATCTGTACTGTGTGCAGCTTTGGATCCATGGCTCAAAGAGATGTTTTAGAGGACATCATTCTCAGAATGACATTCCCCTGCTGAAATGCAAACAAACAGCATATTATTTACTCATATTTTCATTTTCTGGTGCTTTTTCAGCATCATTTCCATAAAACTGAACGTTATTGAACATGGTTGAAATAAACAAATATTTTCATATTGTCAGCACAGCTCTAGAGGCAGGTTGGGGTGATACCTTTTTTGCAGTCAACAAATTCTGTTGGACCACAGGGAACACTGCAGTAGATAAAAACATAATTCCCTCTGTATCTTGGTAGTATTTTCTCTTACTGGTCTGGGGCTTCCTTGGTTGGTGGCTGGAGGGGTTTTTTGAGTGTGTGGTGTGTGTTTTTTGTTGATGGTGGTTTTGTGGTTTGTGTTTTTGTGTTTTTTAAAGGATAATGTTATTTGTACAGTTCCATTTGACTAAAAAAATAGATTAATTCAGTGGGTTACATTTTAAGAGACTTTTTGAATATTATTTCACACTTTTATTTCGAATCAAAATTATAGCTGTTATCAAAGTTGGGGTTTGTGCAGGCTTTTGGGGTATTTTTTTTTAATTTTTTTTTTTGTGTGTGTGTTTTTTTTTAATGAAAAACACTGGTGGAATGCCCTGCCACATGTTCAAAATGTGGGGCCAAATTAACGTGTAAGATGCCTACTACAACTTCTGTTGAATTCAATATGGAGTCTATGTACATTTTCAAGAGTCAAATCTAGGCCCTATTTGTTTCTCAAAGATGATGCTGGAGTATTAAAAAAGCATGTGCTTTGCCTTTGAGGGGGTAACTGCACAGCTAGTGGTTTTGTTGAGCAGTTATCACTACCTCTCTTATTTTTGCCATGCTGTAGCAGGATTTTTATATGCATTTTAACAGTTATTTAAGAGTCCCCATATGCTTAGAAAAGAATCTGAATATATGTGCCTTTTTTAAAGCTGCATCATAACTAGGTTGTTCCATCAATACACTTGAATGACTGGAAGCTGCAGTTGGAACAATATGTAAAAATACAGCTTGTAAAAGATTTCCTTTATTAACTGTCATCATCCACAGAATATATGTTCAAATAAACGTTGTGTAATAACTAAATTTGAGATTAATAGGCCCCTTAAGAAACAGCGAAGTCATTCAGGATAGTCAGTGAAAAATAGCCTCTAAGACTGTAACATGCACATATTGTCCTGCTTACATGCTCTCTCTGGTGTCATTCCCATTTATCAATGTCGGCAGGCTCTGTTCTCATTAAAACACTCTTGCACAAAAGCAACTTAATTTTCTTAAGAGAAGAGGACACCTGATTCAATTTGGTGCTCAAAACCAGGAACTTGAATATATATATATTTTTTCCTGTCTGAACACAGATGAATAGTTATGAACAGCAACACAGATTAAACCTTATTAGGTATATTTATATTCTGTTTGCAGTAACAGCGCTGTGGCAAATAGCTTTCTACAGAGCTGTAACATCTTATTAATGGAAACAGCAGTTAAGACATGAGCTGCAGTAACACTCACATGAAATTTTATTTTTAAATAGGAGATTGAAGGAGTGGTTTAAAGGGGCTCTGCCAACTCATTCAAGCTACTTCTGATGTCCTGCCTTCTTCCTCCACCTTCTTGAACTATGCTGATCTCTTTGGGTAGATAATATTACCTTTTCTGACCTGTTTGGTCAAACCATTTCCATCACTTTCTTGGTTCAATTTATTTATTTATTTATTTATTTATCTTTTCCCTGTCAAACAGGAGACATTGAGCTATTAAATTTGGCGTTAATAGCATGGACACTAAAATATTATACTACTGCATTGTGTTCTCTGCGCTCTATTGCATAATCCTGCAGTAGTACTGCTAGTCACAGAATCATAGAATGGTTTGGGTTGGAAGGGACCTTCAGCCTCCTCTAGTTCCAATGCCCCTGCCATGGGCAGGGACATCTCCCACTAGACTAGGTTGCTCAAAGCCCCATCCAACCTGGTCTTGAAGACATCCTGGAACTGGGCATGTACAATCTCTCTGGGCAGCGGATGTTCCAGTGTCTCACCACCCTCACAGTAAAGAATCTTTCTGCATACAATGTAGATACTCTATGTCTTTCACTAGTTCTTTCCTACTCTGGGTTTTTCTTTCTTTTTCATTGTGCCATGTGTGCTAAACATCATTCTTCAGTCTTATGCCTGGCACTTGAGCAGCCCAGGCTGCTTCTTTCTGAGGCCCTTTAGTTTCATTGCTCTGCATCTGTGGCCTTGGCGTGTCCTTTCCACAGAGCAGGGGCAACTCGGGGACAGACAGGTCCTGGTGTTTGTAGTGTGTGCCTTCTCAGCTGTAGGATGCCTGGAGGGTAAGAGTAGGGTTAAGTAGAGTTAGGAAGATTACCTCCTAAAAGGCTGGCAAGTGACAATCAAGAATCAAATGTTTTAGTGATTAAAAAAATGTATGCATATTGGTGAAAAAGACTTTTATATGGTCCACATATACAACTATGAGGAAAAATTGTAGTTCCTGTTGTGTGTAACAATTTGACTCCAATCCTGCCGATAATGATACAATGATCAGTTTTGACCCAGGTGTTCCAAAACCTTTGCAGTGTATCTTTTCCTCTTCTTTAAAGGAGTCCTACTACATTATTATTAAAAGCTTATTAAATTTATTAAATTCTAAGAGTTTGGATACCAAAATAAAAGGAAATGGAGCAGAGTTCAGAATGTGTTTTGCATGTGATGCTACCGAAACCTTAGTGTGCTGCTTTAACTTGCAGGCACATGTACCTGAATTCTGCCTGTACTTGCTGCTGCATTTGGGTACCTACCCATGAGATAAGGGCTCAACCCCATGGCTTGGCTTTACCTCTTTCTTCTGTCTTTTACTAGCCTTTGTCACTACGAAGACTGTCTTGGATCTTCCTGCTGTCACTGTTAGGAATCCTATTTTTTTCCGTACATATATTCCAGGACAAGGTGGGAGGTGAAGGCCTGGAGCTCTGTGCTAGGCTCAGGTATGGGTTTGTGCCAAGAACTGCGAGACAGGTTTCCTTCAGAGGGAGGCTGGTCACTTCTCACTTCAAAGTGCTCCAGGCCAGCCAGTCTTCTGTGGAAGTGCAGACCAGCAAGAGAGATCCCTCAAGCCTGGTGCCATACCGAGTTGACTGAAATTGCACATGCTTAATATTAAATAAATTTGTTGTCTAGTGGAGCTTAGCATGTACTATTTTAAACTCAAGTGGAGATGTATGTTCTCTTCTGTACTAGTCCTGTTAAGAGTACTGGCAGTGACTTTCCGTCTTGTCTCTGAGTTGATATAAACTTGAATAACTGGTTTGGTTGTTACTACTGCTGCTTTTGAATGCGGTCTGACCTTGCATTTGAATACACAGCTATGCATTTACCTTTTGAGAAGGATCTTACTGTTGATTTTATAGAGAACAATCCCCTCATGTTAATGGTAAATGCAACGAACAGTTTGCAAACATGCAAATCTGCACTTGGAGTATTATAAGGACACCTAAATGTTTTCGTGCTTTATTGTTTCATTTAAGCTGACTACAGATAGCCTGATATCTGTTGAAGCACAAACGGAGCAAACAGTAAAAAAAAAAAAAGTTATATAATAATAGTGACTAATAAATGTTTCAAATAAAAAAATGAAGAGCCTAGCTGTATCATGTGTCAGCACTAATGTTTATTTGTATCATTCCTCTAAGGATCTTGGAGTGCTTTTTAAGCAATGAATTAATTTTGACAATGCCCTGTGAGGTATGTAGGCAATATTATCCCTCTTGATAGAAGGGAGTTGGAAGCACAAAGTGTTTAAATTCTACAGGGTCATGCTACTAGGTATGTTTAATTACAAATTGGAGCAGTTGATTCAGTTTAGTACCAGGTTGTTCGAGATGAACCAGAATCACAAATATAAACCCCAGGATTTTACTTCTAAGTTTATTTTTCAGGAGAAATGTTTATGAAGAAAACTGCAAATAGAGAAATTAACGTGTAAGTCCTCCCTCACTGAGGTGGATTGTCTGAATGATTATAGCTTAATTTGTGGTCTTCCTGATATTATTTTTTTTTTCTTCTTTTGCTTGTAATAAGTTTTTAATCATCTGCCATGGATGGTTTCTGACATTTTGGAGGAAGGGGATTAAGAATGGCAAACTAGTTTACCCTTGGACTGGCTGTGAATTACAACTTTTGCACATGACTGGCTGAATACCTGAAGCATAAAATTTGTCTGAAATTGTTGTCTTAGTACCTGTTAAGTGCTTGAGAATATTTAAAAACCCCAGAAATCTTGGTGTTAATCAGGAAGGAAGGAAGAAAATAAGTTTATTTATGGCCAAAAATATCACCATCTAGTATCATTCCTTACCGCCTTTCCAGGTGCAGAATTTCTCCTGGAAGTGGAATTGCAGTGTGTTTTAAGTAAAAAAAAAATAAAAAAAATAAAAAAAAAAAATCATGTCTCTAGGTGATGTCAAATCAGGATGAGTAGCTACTGATGTGGTTAAAAATAGAGGCACAGTGTCCTTCTAAGTGTTTTGGTTCTTGCCAGCTGCTGCTTTGGTCTTTGTGCATTATTGAAATGACCAGGAGAAGGGCTGAAGGCTTTCTAGCGCTGAAGTTAGTTCTCTTGCCTCAGTGGCAGCCTCACCCACACTGAGCCCAGGCTGTGGTAGGTGCGGATATCTTTGAGATATGAGGTAAGTTTAGCTAGGGAGGCAAGGGCTATTTTTTTATGCTCTCTATCCATGTTATATGGACTTCACCAGCTCTGGTGGAGAGGGTGGGTGATACAGTTCTTTGTAGCAGACAGAAATGTAGTGCTCTGCACACAAAATCTGCATGGGGAGGAGGACACCATTAAGCTTCCTCCCATCCTTATGGTGTAGAAGTGGAGCTCAGATGCTTCTGTCTTTCAGATCCTAACAGCTGGTTTACACTGGTTTATATAGCAAAGACTGTTTTGCACAGAAGAGATCTTCAAGTGTGCTTAAAAATGGAAGTCTAGATTCTCCTTCTTGGATTCAGAGGCAGTTCTTAATAAAAAGGACCTTTCTGTGTCTTTATGAGATTGAAGTGGTCAAATACTATCAGTCTGTGTGAAAGAAGGGCATGTCTAACAAATACCTAAAAGACTTGATAAACCTGATGGGTTTTGTTAATATAACAATAGTAGGAACTATCTATTTTAACTGTAAATAACTATATTGACAAAAGATACCAGCAAGGACATTTCCTATACTGAAAATGACCCCTTGTAGTAGGTTTGTGTGTGAATGGGTGTAATGTGTCTATCTCTTGCCATATGAAAGTATCAGCTTTGCTACTTCAAATACAAGTAGTAAATCCTGATTTAATTCACACTTGTTGAAGAATTGTTTTAAGTAGTACTCACTCTTGCTTTCAGCTGTGATCTCTGGCAATGGGAGCTGTTTGGACTTGTGCCTCTTTTTTTATGTTCAAAAAGGGAATGCTGATGAGGAAGAGGTGTTAAAATATGTTACTGTAGTTTACAACTGTCAACTATAATGTTTTATTTAGCTGTATCTATTCAGCTGCTCCCTCGCAACATGGAGTGCCATATGCCATTGTCCCTGTTAGTAAGCAAGTCAGCAAAGGTTTCCCAGCCTGCATTTGTTTTTTGTATTTGGGCCGCTGAGGAGCTGTGGTCCAGTGCCATCTTTTATTGATAGGGCCAGCAGAGGAGGAATCTAATGAAATTATCAAAGCTTTGAATTAATTATGAACTTGAATAAGAAAGCTAAGCTCTCTAGAGCCAAGGATCTCATTACCCATTCATTTTCATTGCATCCTCTTATGGAGCAGAAGGCAGGTTCAGCTACAGCTCCTACCCAGATTTTGGACTTTATTCAAACTCGCTAAACTCACTAGCATGCACTTATTATTAATCTGTGGCTGGAAGTGTCCAGGGTGATTAATTTGACTCTGCTCTAAATCTTCATGTAAATAGTAGATTTCCCTCCTCTCTTTCCTTGTACCTTTGCTGTGTTGCTTTCATCATCAGACTGGCTGCCATACAAGAGTTTCTGTTCTTTCTTGGTAATTGGGGAAAGCTGTTCAAGACTCAAGTTTTAACCTTCTGGAATTTAATGAGTTAATGTTAAGAAATCATACTGCTACCTTTATATTTCCTGGATATTTAGGTAAGCACAAACACTTCTAAAGTCATTATAATAAATTGTTTATTTTCTTATTTTAAAGGAATATGGATTAAAAAGTAATTATTAGACATTTTGGCCTTAGAAGCATGGGGGGTGTGTGTTTGTTGTTTTCGTTCATTGTTCCTATATGAAAGTTTTTGCTCAAACTACAGAAATTTAGGAATTTTTCAATACTTTATGATGAATAGTTAAATAAGTTTGCTTGCCTGATTAATATTCCATTATAATTGTTAAAAATTCAGTGAAAATGCAGTGTTTTAGGTAAGTCAGATTATATTTAATAATAGGTCAATTAAATATTTGCTATTTAAGAATAGGTTTAATTAATAGGTCAATATGTAAAAATGTTTCTGGCAAATTGGAGCAAAAGCAGTGAGACTAAGCTTCTGTGTAATACTCGTAGTTCTTGTGGATATTTCTCTTAAGTCTACTGGCAAGGATTTTCTTCTTCTCCTGCTTTTGTCCATTTCAGCACATTATTTATGAATGCATAAACTAGAACCTATCAGTCTTCATAAGTTACAGGCCACTGGCAATTTTTTAAGCAGTGGCTAACTGCGTAATGGTCTCTGTGTGTGCGTGTATTTGGAGAATCTAATAGCTTGTTGGATGGGGGAATAACGTTTTGTTCCTGTACTATAGCTGTTTTACCATTGGTGATATTTATCTTTTTCTCTCTTCAGGCAGCTGCTATATTTAATTCTGCTTTTGGAAGTTTTTTGGTAAGTAATGCAGTGTGTTTATAGCAAGTGCTTTGATAGTCTTGTTTTAACAGTACTGTTGGTGTGTTTGTATTTTTCACATTAGTGTTGGTGGAATCATGCTATTTGGCTGGCAAGAATTTGAATAATCTTTCAATTTATGTCACCATTCCATTAAATATAGATATTACAATTTCTCTTCTTTTTGCTAAACTCTTGAGAAAAGTAGTGAATAAATTGTCTCTGCTCATAGTAAATTAATAATGTGTAAACACATCTTAATTTTCTCCTTAATGGCTTAACAGAATCTATTATTATGTAGATGTTTCAGACATGGGCATCAATATATTGATTTTTCTAATAAGGCCCATCAAATACTCATTATTTTCTATCAAGAGGCCATGGATTTTGAAAAGAAAACATGACCCAGCTGATCAGAGAGTAGATGCTAATTTACTCAGTGACATGTCATTTGTTTAGCATATTTCACTGTCAGTGAAGCCACTCAATGTCTCTGAGGAACACACTAAAATAGCTGGATATAAGAAAGCAATCAATCCAGCTGGAAATACAACCGTTTCTGTTAAAAGCAAACCCGGTATTTGTGGACCTGATTGTCTACAAAGATTCAGAAAGGACACTGTAAAGAACAATAAATAAATATACCTATGAAGCAAGGAAGAATATGTTTTTTTATTGATATGCTGTTTAGAGACACATTCATGAATATTAAATATAATTTATTTTATACGTAGGCAAGCTACTCGTTGTTTTAAATAAAACAATGTTTTATTTATTCAGGCAGCTAATAATTGAATTTGTTCTTTTTTACTAAAATTTGTGCATATTTAGCAGTGTGGATTTGTGATTCCAATCTTGTGTTCCCAGAAAGATGTCTAAAATGAATGAATGAGAAAAGATTTCAAATTAGGAAATTTAAAATCAAAACTGAAAGTACAAAATCACTCACTTAAGCTCCACCTTTATATAGAACAAATTATGCACAAAGTATGTAAAGCTGTACTGACAAGAGAGAAAATTGCACGGTGTTTTGAAGTTGTGCTTTGTGCTGCTGCTTTTTTGAGGCACCAGGTTGGGAGGGTTTTTGTGGGCATAGATGACCATTCATGTTTTTAAACTATCAGTTCCCAAATACTTGTTCCTTTTTGTCACCTAACATGTCGTCCTCCAATGGCAAGAAGGTACTTTCTGCCTCAGTGTTAGAGCAACTCTTAAGTCTGTGGGGTTGTGCGGCATTTTCTCTTTTTGCTTGGCACAAGCTGCAGTTTCTCTGCTGTGCCTAGATTTCAGTTCAGGAGGATTCCTCCAACACCAAAAGGCCTCAGTTCAGGTGCCATTAGGAGAACGACTTTTGGCTTCCAATAAGAATTTAAGCCCCAGAGCATCTGACTACAACACCGGCTCACAGTAAAGCAACATAAGCATACTTTAATTTCTAAAACCTGTTCATAGCTCTTTGAGGAAATCTCAGTTAAAGAAGCTGAGCTAGTTTGTGTGTTCATGTAATACTTCTGATTTTGGTTTTGATCTTCGTGCCATGAAGTGATCGTTGGAAAATTCCATTTACATAGAATTACCTTGTTTCACTTTTTATTCACTTCAGATTTTTCTTTTTAAATTTTGGAGCAGCATTGCAGTAAAAATTCTTGTTAAAAAACATTCCCAGGAAAGACTTTTCAAAAAGATTAAAGATGACTAGAATGAAACCACATAGCTGATTTTTTTTTCCTATGATTTTTTTAAAAATAAAATTTTAAAATAAGTAGCCACTAGTAAGGCGCAAATATATACACATGTTGTTGTGGTATCCTAGTTATGTAGGGAATATATATGTGTGACAGAAAATAAGTCACAAATGTTTGCTGAAAGCTTTGCTTTTCCGATCTTTTTCAGTTCTGAAGCTGATAGGATGAAGGTTATGACTGCAAATGCAATGGGGTGGTGGTGGGCCAGGGTCTATAATAAGTAGCCAGAATTTTTCACCAGTTCCAAAGTGCTGTAGTTCTACATGGCCTTTAATTGAATGGCTCCTGAACATCAATAGTAAATGGGCCCTTACTTTGTGAGTTTTCCATGAACGACTGGCAAAGCGATGGATATATCTACACACATACTTGTTTGAAGTCAAAACTGCGCTATAAAATCTGGAAATAATTGGCCGTTTTCTGAGAAGCTAATGGAAGGTTCTGGTGGTGTTTTGGAAATCCCCTGATTCATATTGGTGCCTAACTTCCGGGCTTGCCTATAGGTGGAGATCCTATTTACTATGCCTTCAATTCGTGATGAATCTAAATCACATTTGCATTTTACTTAGTAGTGTCTGATGATGTGCTGTGTGTGGATGGGCTTAGATGTAGTTATACGTTTTTGTGACCGTGAGCATATGTGTGTCCTGGAGGTAATTTGGAAGGATCTGACTATTGGCAAAGCTGCAGTTTTTTCTTATGTTCCCCATTGTACAGTGTGTAGCACATGGGCAGGTTGCTGCACTCGCGTGTAGCCCTGACAAAGCCAGGAGTACGTTGTCTGTTCTCAGACTATGCCCTGTGGGCTAGTGCCTGTGTATGACAGTGTGAAGAAAGCTGATTTAGAAGGGCTGAAAGGTGGACTATGCTTTTAAATCTTTTTTTTTTTTTCCTTTTTCAAGATTGGGAATTGGTCCTTGAGAAGTTAAACTGTGGAAAAAAAATGCCTGCAGGAAAAGAATTAGTGTAATGTTAGAGTGATACTGAGATGAGCTTATTCGGATGAAAAGGAGCACATTGTGAAACACAAAATGCAGAGATGCCAAATATGCCTGATGAGCAGAAATACACTTAGGTTAAGCATCTGGAAGTGTTTTCACTGGTAAGGAGATTTACAAAAACTATCAACCAGCTGCAGAGTAATTCCTTCCAAACTCCATCAAAGCCCATATTCCTAGAAATATGCAGGAAAACAATGCAGGGAGTAGTATTGTATGTATTTACACTTAGTTTAATAATGTCCCAGGTCTAATTAAAACACAGTGTTTTAAAGAACTAAATGTTACAGAAAAGTGTTTTTATGTAGCTAGATTTGTAATAACTAACGATAGATGAATTCAATTTACATAAATTTCAGCCAAGAGAATATTTAAAATCATACCACAAGAGGATTGCTTTGAGTTGGGTAGTTAATATCATTATCTCCTCCCCTCATTTAAACGGTTTGGTTTACAATAATTGTGGAACATAAGTGATTTCAGTGTTTCCTTTTAATGGGATTTTATTAAAATCTGATAGTGTTTTACTAATACTGGGTGGTCAGTTATCAGCAAGGTTACTACTGTAAAGCATGCAAATGCATACTAAGATTTGCTGAGATATTAAAAGCTCTGAGGTAGCTGTTTCCACTTTTAGGAAAGGATACTTTTGCACCCAAAGGCTAAAGAAATTGTCTGGGATGTTAAGTATGGGTCTACTGAGCCTTTTAACATTGTATGTATTATCGTGCTTCCTAAGCATTTCTATTCTGCTTCTAAAAGTTGTGCTGCAGCAGAAAAATAATGCTTGTTAATGTCCAAAGCGCAGAACACTAGGCAGGATCACGTGCTGTGCTGGTGTTTGTTCCATGGTGTTTGCCTGGGTGGTTCAGCTCCTTTGACTTGAAGTTCACCAAGATATAAACTGTCACTGTGACTGTTCTTGCACTGAAGTGGAGATGTGCTCTGTGGAGAGCGAGACTCGATCTGCAGACAATATAACGCCACATGCATGGAAAGCCCCCAAGGCCTAAAGTCTAGAAGGGAATGTCCTCACAAAGAAAAAATAAGTTCTGCAGTGCTAGACTAGAAACAGTATTGTCTGATCTCCTTCTGCCTCTCATTAATCTCCTTTCTGCTTGAGACAGAGGGCTTGGAAACCCATGAGAGTATCCAGCTTGTGATGTGAGTCAGTATTGTCCAATTCTTTGGTGCCTTGGGGGTTATGAACAGTGTGAAAGGAACAGCCATCAGCTTTGCCTTAAACAAAGAACTATAACTTTAACTAGGGCTCTGTTCTGGTGAATGCATTCCTGAGCAAACAGAGCAAATGACAGCTGAATAAACAAAGGTGTAGGTTGAGAATTCTGATGGTGTCTTGGATTAGCTTCACTTCCTCTATTGAAATACTCTATGGGATCAAATAAGATGTGTCTAGGCTACATAAGTCAGCCTGAAGGAACGAAGGAACCTATTCCGGGTGCCCATCATTTCATTAATCTCCTTTGTCCAAATTAAGTATATACGATTTTGTTGTTTTATCTGACCATCTTTTGAAGGAGACAGAGATGATTCATATTCTTCAAAAACTCAAATAGTTTTTGGAGCAGCCGCTTGGCTAATCAAATCAAGGTTAGTGTTTTTATTTATGTTGTCTTCCAAATGAAAGCTCAAGTTAGCTTCTCACATATACACAAAGCCTAGTTGGTTAATGAAAATGTATGGAATTCTTATCTACTCTGCTTTAGCAGGCATAATGATTTACACAGCCTGACAGCACTAGTGCACCAAGTAAATGCATTAGTCATAGTGTCCATTTTTCTTGCAAATTTGTGACACAGATTTAATTATGGGAATGACCAGCAACTTACAAATCTAATTTTGGTAGGCTGAGCCAACTTTTTTATTTTAATAACAATGGATTTTTTAGCAATGATTTCATTACTATTTAAAGAAATCCACCCGTATGGAAATAACCAATTGGCTGAATTTATTTACTTTATTTTGCCTTAATGGATGTTGAATGGTCTAGGTTTATTTTGACTTTTTTTTTTTTATCACTTTTTTTATCTTAGTTATTTCTAAGATGAATCTCGTTATCTGACTTAATTATTGCTAACACAAACATTTTAAATATTTTTCTAAAAGTAGGCAAATGTTTGTATACCTCTTTGTTCCCTCTTAATTGTGTCTTTGCAGTTTGAAAAGGGACAGAAGAGTCATCTGGGATTCCCTTTTTACTGTGCTAGCTGTTTGCAAGAAAATCTTGCCAGAAAGTCTGTTCACAACAGGTGCTGAATTCTAGATTCAGTCTTGTTTAATATCAAAGCGGAGCTGCTTTATGGTGTGGCACTGCACTCTTAGAAGTGGTCTCCTCTTCCTCTGTGAAGCAGTACAGTGGTGCTGCTGGTGTGGGCTCCAAATTGGATTCGGGTAGCTCTCGAAACCCTGAGCGAGTTCTCCCTGTTAATCAGCCATTTGGGAAGCCACCTCAGCCTTGAAGGATGGGGTTTTTGCATGAGTGGAAGGGGATGGCAGATCTCAGCAGCAGTGAGTCTTTGGACCAGATATTATGTACCCGGCAGGAAGAGTTTGGATTCTGTGGAATTGAAATCATCTTGGGAGCCACTTATGTTGCCTTACTATAACTTTCTCTTATTTTGTGGCTGGTGCTTGGTTCTCTCATTGTATTTAACATTCTTGGTTTGTTTTGGTTTTTCCTAGCTTGATCTGAAATCTTAATGAAAATTTGGGCATCATCAGCTGTTTCCAGCTCTACCAAGTAGCACTTCAAATTCTGCAGGCCTTTATTCTTACTGTGTATTTGTGCTTCCAGAGTATAGCATGCTCAGTTTATTACCTAAGTTTGAATTAATTTTGTACTATTTTGGTACAAGCAAGGCAGAGTAACAAAGCTCATTGTGACAGAGACTTCTTAGTGCAATCTTAAGAAAAGAGTCCTTGATGACTATTTTAAGGGATGGCTAGGTGTGTGCACCCATCCCAGTATATTTATTTATTCGCCATCTGAATCATCTTGTCTATGAATAATGCTGAACTCCTTTAAAATAAAGAAAGGTATAAGTATAAAGTATGATAATCAGAAAGTTAAAAAGAAATAAATGAAGATCTTGCTCCCAAGGGAATGAGAGAAATCAGGCAGGGGCATAACTGGAAATCTGAGTGTTATAACACCGACTGTATGGTCTATTTGATAACACAATTGATTTGAAGTGACGAACGAAGCTAGTGATTTACACAACCAGCCAGTGCAGGCTGTCTGAGAACCAGGTAACAAATAACAGCCCTGCTGTTGGTTATTTTTGCAACCTTAAGGAGAAGGAGGGTAGGTAACAGTAAGTAACCAAGAGAAATGAAAACAGGCTGTTAAGCTCTCGGCAAAGAATATCCTCTAGCAGGCCAATGATCCCTGGTTTTTGTTGTTTTTTTTTTCCCCCCAATGGCTAAGGGTAAAATCCATTGAAATCTACATAATAATAAAAAAATCAAACTATTAGCTGTCAAATGTTTATAAATTATGTGGGCTGTAGCTGGTCTCAGTGTTTTCTTCATTTTTTTCCATCAGCTTTTTGCTACTGAGCATTCAATTCATCACCTTTGATCTTATGGGATTCAAGTAACCAGTTCTTCCAAAAGTAGTTTATTTAAAGGTAGCAATAAGTAGGCCACTAAATGTATCTCTTTGTATTCTCTTTGCTTATCCAAAATAATTAACCACTATTTTTTTAAAGATAAATATATTTGGGTATTCTGCTTATTCCACTTCTTGTATGACAGCTAACAGTAGTAAGACTTTTTTTTTGCCCTTACTTCTTTTGGTCAGCAACCCCATCTAGTGCTCTCGCTCAGCGCGGTACTTGGTGACTGCTTTTGAGACAGTACATTGAATCCCTCATCCCCATCATTATTGTTTTTATGGATTAACAGGCTCTCGGGGAAAGAAATAGCTGAGGATATATGTGCAGTAACGTTTCCTGAGTTAGCAAAACAAGCAGCAAAAGCGGAAGTTCCTGGAGAAAATTCAGAGGCAGAATTCAGCGTTTGTTGCAAACTGGGAAGAAAGCATGAGAGTTCAAGCACCTTCGTTCTTCCAGTCCAGTTGTCATCTAAGAATTGCAAAGTAGAAGGGAATGAAGTTTCAGGACCTAAAACTCTACGTTCAGAATACCTTAAATTTTATGATCTGGCATATTTCTTCTGATCACATCAACAAGGGAAACTGCAAATGAAAATGCTCTTAGCCTGACTATGGTACAGTCATCTCTTTTGTTAATGGAAACTGAATACTAGAAATTTATAAAAAGCTTGATTCCATTTTAAATGACTGAGTTACAGAGTCAAAAGTCTACTTATATTTGGTAACTATAATTTGGAGAACATCTAAAGGAGGTAATGTATGTGTTTAATATTATATAATCAGGGATTTTCTTGGATTAGTATGCAAGTCACACCTGTGCTGATACACGGTTTTAACATAAAATCAGTTTGTTGTCTAAAATTACTTTTGTCTTAATTTGTAAAATACATCATTGTGCCCTTGCCTGTGAAAATACAGCATTTTTGTCAAGCGTATTTGGTTTAGACTCTTGTATTCTGGTTCTGCTTACGTTTTATTTATGCTTAGGACTTGAAACAAAATGATTGCATCAAGGCAGAACTTGTGTGCAGATAATAATGTTGAAAAGGTCTTGGTACTAGTTGGTAATGTTTTCTGTCTTCTGTTTTGCAACAGTTTCCTGTATTTTTACTCCAAGACAAAGAAAATACAGTTAACAGTAAGAAATATCAGTAGTTCTGTTAGCAAGTAAGATCAAGACGTCCCACTTCTAATGAAGTCACTGCGGTTTATATGATGGCATGATGTCGTATCACTTATTTCAATTAGTTTTAAAAAATGGTTGCATTGAGAAGCTTGGAGAAATATTTGCATGCTTTGTTTGAAAAGGTGAACAATTTATTTGCAAAACAAGAGTTTTAAAACTCTTGCAGATAATTATTTGTGGCTGCAGGAACCAAATGTTTGAATTTATTGGTTCTTTACATTAAAGAAGTTGGTGCATGAA
The DNA here is from genome assembly GCA_013400055.1 of Nycticryphes semicollaris. Classification (NCBI taxonomy): domain Eukaryota; kingdom Metazoa; phylum Chordata; class Aves; order Charadriiformes; family Rostratulidae; genus Nycticryphes; species Nycticryphes semicollaris. The sequence continues at coordinate 93,251 of VXBJ01002962.1, forward strand.
GGAGAAAATTGAGAAGGGAGGCACTATGAAAGACAATTTGGTTTTTATTTTGCCCTCTCTGTAGTGTCTTTTAATACTAGAAAAAGCAAAACTACATTCCTCTAGGGCTGTGGTTGTACACAAACATGTAGTCATTTGGCCTGATTTAAGGGTAAATGTTCCCAGCAGAAAGATTTGGAAATGCACAAAATATATAATTTTCTTCCTCCCTTTTAAAAAATTCATCAAAAGGAAATGAAAATGTTTTTACAATCTACTCTTAATGTTTTCCCCCAAAGTTTTAGCTTCTGATTGAAATGGAGCAATGATCTTTCCTCTGGGCTGCAGCTTTTAGTCACCTATGTGAGAAAAATGTGTGTTGAGGCAAGGGGGAGTGGAGAGAAATCATCTGGTCATTTGGAACAGGGGTATTTAAACTCCTGTCTTCTGCTTCATTAGCACTTTGAACTAGTGCTGCTGCAAGGAGGGATTGTTTCACCTGGCTTCTGTGTTTTTTAAAAAATACAATCTGGTATGCTGAGGAATCCTCTGCATGGATGCAGTAATCCATAGTGGAGCATGGAGGTCTGTCTTCTTCTGTGTCCACCAAATGTGAGTCAGCAGTTAGCAAGAGTTTGATTCAAGTAAGCAGTATGCATGTTTTGTGACATCCCTTTAGAAACAACAATAACAATGCTATATTGTGCTATGCAAACCTTCTTTTACAGTTGACTCTTTGGGAGAGGAAAACCATCCCAAACACATTAATCTATTAAGCTTCTTGATTTTTGGCCCAGAAGAGGTTAAAACTCTGCCTGGATTTGGATGAGTTTTTTCTGTGGTTCTTCTCTATCCAACCTAGCAGTGCCTGTTCAAAACTCAGCAGTCTGTGAATTGTCAGTCCTCAGTCTCTTGGGGTAAAATCAAGAGGGATATCTTTATTACTATAAGTTGAGTGGCTGGAAACCATTCTCCTTGCTGTCAGGGTGACAAATACTGTCTTAATGGAAGTGCCAGAGGTTAGGTCAAAAGCTTTCACAACTCAACTAGCAAGGAAGGCATGGTTATCATAAAAATGGAGCTTCCTTTGGAAATTTGTGTTTGTTTATTACTTGTTGACCTTTTAAAAGGCAGTTTTGGGAAGGCATCATGACCCTTTGGTGTGACACAGCAATAGTTCATGATTTTTATTTTGAATGACTGTACTTGTATTGTGGCTGAGAGCCTCCCTTCATTATTATTTTTCCTTAGCTTCTTTCAAAGTATCAAAACAACACTCAACTTTCATTCTTAATGATACATACTTGGAAATACTGATTGTTGTGAAAGGGAGAAATATTTTAATTGATGGTCTGTCATTACCTGGCTTCTTATAACACTGTTCTGTTAGCGGAATAGATTTTTTGTTTCGACTTTATGTAAAAACAACAAAAACCCCACACCAACCAAACAAAAAGCCCCCAGAAACCATCCCAGCAAACCCCAAACCATCTTGGAGATAATGCCTTTGCCTGCCTTGTAGCTCAGGCTTGGTTATACAGTTTATGACCTTTCTGACATGACACATGAGCAAATGCACCTCCCAGCATCTTCTTTCCTCCTCCTTCATTCCAATTCTCCACCCATATATCCCTGGTTACTTTCCTGCAATGGTAAGCAAATAGCTTATTTTTTGCTTCTACTTTTTAAAGAAGCTTGTATCATCAAATTAATTTTTAAAAGTATGTTCCGAAGGTACCTTCTTGGTCAACTCCAGTGGAAGTCTTGTTGCAAGAACGCTTTTGTGAAGTTCTTTCCCTGTTAGTTGGTGGAAGGTCAGACTGGATGATCATCTGACTTTGTACAACACACTGGGATTGTATGCAAGCTCTGACAAGATGAAGCATTTGAAAACTTGCTATTTTTTACTTCCCAATAGAAATAATTATTTCTAGTTGTATCTAAATGTGGTTGCCATTCCATATTGGGTAGAAAAAATTGTATGTTATTATATGAAGACGGGATAATGTTTCTACATTTGGAAACCATGCTTGTTTTTCTTCTGGTTTTCAACCAACATCTTGAAAGCTGGACACTCATTGGGTACCTTTATTATCCTAGTGTTTAACTTGACTGAGAATCGTGCGTGAGAAGGAACAGCTTTTTTGCCTGACATAAACTCACTGGATGAAAGCTGCATGTGGTTTCACACCCTCTGCATACTGTTTATATATCACTTTGTACTGTGGTATGATACAGGTGCTAGCCCACCTGAGTGGAAAAGTCATTCTAGCAGCTTCTTCCTGGTATATTTGAGGTATGTGCTAACAGCCTGAAAATGCACACCTTGTCATGCCTCGTTGCTTAATTGTGGTCTAGTTTCTTTCCCACATTTTTACTACTCTGTGGAAAGTGAATGTTAACTGTGTGAAGGAGAAATATATTACATAGGATTAGATAACATGAATAATGTGAAAGCCACATCTGTGGTTTTTTTAAAAAACTCAAACTTCTTTTAATAAAATGGAATGTCAAATATATGAGTGTGTCTTTCAAGATATGATCAAAAACATGTGAAAAGTTTCATATCCTTTTTAAAATCAAATAATTATCCACCATCATATTTTTTTTTGTTAGATGGACAGTACAAAGATGAAAGACAATTTTATAGATAACATTGCATTTCACAGCCGAGTGAAGCAGGTGTTAGAAATGCAGATTAAGTATACTGACTAAAGACTATATAAATTTGAAGTGAAAATGCCACTGCTCTACTTGCAGTGCTGTGCACATGTGAAGTTTGAGATAGTTAAATTATTGATTTTTATTGTGTGATATAGCACAGCAGTTAGGGAGAAAGCCCTTGTGCATTTATGATGTTTTCTTTTTCCTCCGGTAATCTCTTTAACAGTACATGATGAGCAGCTAACAGAATTTGCTTCTTTGTGTAAGTTCTGCTGTGGAAAGAGAGTGCATAATGTGGCTATATATATCCATAATAGAAGTTTATTTGCCAATGAGGTGTTTTACATGAGCATGCAGTGCAAACTAAATTATGGGTAAATATAGTTTCTATAGATGAATAGGACTGAATGTTAGTAGTGTTGCTATACAAATGCACAGACATTGGGAAATTGGCAGTTGGTCCTTCAGCACAGTCCTGAGAAAGTGGTATAAGGCATTAATTTCCAGGTCATTCTTTTCTGGACTTCATAGGCTTTGTAGGGACATAATGCTTCATAATAGAGGTGCCTTACTGGTATGGGTGGTGTGAACCTTGTTAGGGTTTTGGTAGGAGGCCTTTGGGAAAGGGGTGAGGGTATTCTCTTCCAGCAACTCAGTAACCCTCTAATAAACTGTACTAGCCTGTGAATTTAATTTTGTCGTGACTTCTCAGGTGCCTGGAGCTAGTAATCAATCTGTAGGAGGTCTAATTCTCAGATAAATTAGAATTGGGAGTGGATTGGGAGATAGAATCTCTTAAAGAAAGTGAGGAGCAGTATTGAGGCCCTTGCTGAGCACGAGAACAGTCAGTTTTCTTCTCACACAGGACTGTTTTGAGAAGAGCGTTGTAGGATCCCCTCAACAGCCTAACATTGTGTTAGCAGGAGAGACAATAATAGGGACATGGCACTGTCCTTCATCACCTAGAATGACTTAAGGGAAAGACAGCTTTTGCAGGATTTTTTCCGCAGTAAGTAGTCCCTGGATCTGCTAGTTCTAAAAGTATGTTGTCATGAAAGACTTTTTTGGGGGGGTTTGGTTTTGGGGTTATTTTTTTTAGTTTGTTTAAAATAGTCAATATTGTTTTGTCCATCAGCTCATGGCGTGTGGTGTTGGCATTGGCAGCAGTTCTGCTCTGACTGGAGGAGCTAGCCCATAGTCGGTAAATGCCCTGAATATGATTGAGGAAGCTTGGTTGTGATGAGTGGAACGGATATTCAAGTGTCTGTTCAACCCTTCCTGGGAGACAGAGAGCATGCAGCTGGCAAACCAGTCATTTGAAAAGGCTGTAAATGGTTGTGTTTTGCATGTGCCTGCTTCATTTTTTTTTCCCATAAGAAGAACAAACAAATTCCAGATGCCTCACTGTTTTCCATGTACCTATAGGCACGTAGACCTAGCCCTCTTTCTCTCTCATTGTTGATAACTGGTGCCTATAGACACGCATCTTTGTTCCTTCAGTGACGGTCATTGTATCTTTCCTGTGCTACAGAACTGAATTCCCTACAGTGGGTGCAAAAACATGTGAAGTCGTATAAAGTCCCTAGAAAGACCACTTGGTGCATTCATGATACAGATAATGCACTCTAATGAAGTAGTTAGCAAAATAACAATGTAAATTTTACTCTAGCTTTAACTTGTGTATAGCATTTCAGTAAGAGTTTTTTTTTTTTTTTGGTCATACTCTTTGAGAAACAGCTGCTATCCATTTTCCTTATTTTGCAAGCCAATTAAAGCAGAATGAAAGACTGCAGATAGTTCATTTTATAGACTGTGTAGTGTCTCAGACAAAGAACTGTTACACGAATACATGTGTAAAATGTATTTATTACTATTGCTTTCTATATTTTTAGTAGGTAGTTAAAATACAAGCTAAGAGCATCACTGTAACACAAACAGCTTGCAAAATAATAAAATCTAGATGAAGCCTAATATTTATAGAGTACTGCCTTATTGCTTAATTTAGTCACTCAGTTACTAAAAGTATGAGTATGATTTTGCTGCACCCTTTCCCCCCCTTTCCCCCCCTTNCAATGTTTTGTCTTCCATTTCCAAAATCTCATCAATGTGTGTACATATGTACATATTCAAGGCAGAGAACTACAACAGAATTTCATCAGTACTATCTCAGTTTGCTTACCCTGAAGCAGAGTTAGTGGGGGACTTGTCCTCCCCTCATTCATAAAGATCCGTTAAAATGGGCCATGTCACTCCAAAGACATTTGGAAAAATGTATTTTCAGAGTCATACTACATCAAATTGTGGCATAATGTTTTGCAAGCATTTACGGTGCCATAATTATGCTGGCTCCTTTTTTATTTTTCAATCTGATTTCTCTTAACTTTTGGGATTAAAATCGATATGCTAATTCAGACAACAGCACCGTCCAGTGCCAGCTGAACTTCTTTTGAGAACATCTTGAGCTAGTGTTATCAGATAATATCCAGAAAATTGTCATCTCTAATATATGGGAGGGGGTATAATTTGTTTTATTTGCTGTTGGAATTATTTTAAAGGCTATTAAAAACCCTTTACACCCTCTTCCAGATAAATATTATGCGTTCTTTCTGGGGCAGAAAAGGCCATCACGGGTAGAATAAACACTGTGATTTTATCAGTGATTCATAAAGCTCTTCAGACACCCTAGATTAGCATGGTATAGGTTAAGCCTTCTAGGCATATGTTTTGCCACAGTTGTAGTCGCTGTCTCTCAGCTGTCCAGATAAATGTTTGGTTCTATACTTGGTGCATGGATTTATTTAAGCCCTGTCAAAGTACAAAGGAGTTTCTTCCTCTTTGGAGAACTAGTTAAGTGAGAGATAGAGCCATCATCAGAGTTTAGCCAAGCACTGACATGTCTAAGCAGATTAAAAAGAGGTTTGTGATGGAGAATGGTTTTGGGACAGGATACCCCTGGAGAGTGGGAGATCTAAATTAAGATAATGGAGAAGCCTAAGGGAGAGATGATTGGCAGATCTCTGGGGAGAGCTTGGATCCTGCTAGCTTTGGTGTAGAAGAACAGCAAGTTCTGGGTCAGGTTGGACTAGGGTTACCCTGAGACAGCCCTTGCCTGGGAGCTCCTTTTTCAGGAGGAGGGTGCACAAACCACGTAGTCCCTCTGTACAATAGCCACACATCCTCTCCCTCTCTATTCTTGCTTCTGTGGTTTCTTCTTGTCCTCAGAAGTAAGGATGCCTCATCCATGTAATCATTTGAGAGACAACACTAACATAACGTATTTAAGCTGAGATGGGAACATAGCTCTTCAGGGTGTTAACACCAAGCAAAAGCTGTTATAGTGATAAACTTTTGAATTAGATTTTCTAGACTGATTCTGTTACAAATACCCCAATAGAAAAATAATTGTTTTATGACATTGTATGATAAAGTTCTTGAGCTGAACTCACAGGGAGTTCCGTTTTCATGGCTGATCAGACAGTAATCTTGTAGAGCCTTTGGACACTATTCTCCAGGTTTTACAGACAGTATCTTAAATCGTGGTGAAAAGCTAATCAGCAGGACTAAGATGGCATGCCTGGCGCTGTTAGGATTCTCTTTCTGATCACTTATAAATTCATTGACTGAAATATTATTTCAATGGCTATTTAGCAGATGAAAAAATATTTTGAGGTACTTACCTGGCTTTATAAGTACTGGATTAGCTTCTCTAATGCCAGAGTATCAGTCCTTGGGAACTGCAGTGCACATGAGTTGTGCATGCCTTCACTAGCATAGTGAAGGTGCATTGCGTGTGTATTAAAAGCACGTGTTCAGAAATGTTAAGCTTTTTCTGGAAATTACAGTCTAAGAATTAGTGCTGGATTATGAAAGGAAGATTTTTCCTGCCTAATTGCTTTGAACCCTATATGAGCTTACTTCCATTCTAGAACACAAGTATGGAAAATAGTTATGCTAAATTAGAACACAAGTACACTTTTTAGAGCATAAATATGCCCATAAATAGAGTTACCCTAGATCAGCTATTGTACAAATGCCTGAATTCAATCTGTATTAAACAAATGCCACAAGCGTCTCAAAGGGGTACATACTTTCTGTGCTTGTCACTGGCATGTGCAAAAGGGTATTTTTGCACTGCACTCTAGTAGTTGTACACATACTGACTTTTTTACATACAGAGCTATTAGATTTGCAATTAAGAGTTTATATATTTAAGTTAAGCATACACCTTCATCTGCTTAGGCCACAATCTCATTCAGAATCTGTGCTTACAGTAGTAACTTGCATACGATGCTACTATCAGGAGCTGGATTGCTGACTTCTCATCCCATTTTATAAAGTATTGAACACCACTGTGCATGCATGACTAATAGAGCTGGGGAGAGAAGAAACCTTTTCAGTATCCTTGTTATGATAATATCTTTTTAGAACCTGGGATTTTTTATCCGAAATACTCAGAGGTTTTATTGTGTAAACTACAGAAGAAACATTCCTGAAGTCCTTAAGAAAGAACCATTATTTTCCTCTGCATCATGATAAATGTAGCAATTGTGTGTGTATACTAGAATAGATCATATTGAACATCCCCTGAGCTCCGTTTGCAGACAAGTCCTATCTCCACCATGACAAAATTCCCTTAAGAGTTTAAATTATTAATGCCCTGGAATCTGCGGGGTTCAGCAGATATGTTCAGCGTTATTGATGGCAAACTTTATCCCTTTATTCCTGAGACACATAATGAAATAGGGAGTCCCTCAAATAACTGCATTTGGTGTTTAGGCTAATTTTGTAGAGGCTAGTGGGCTTTGCCCTAATGTGTGTAAATACAATTTTTCTCTTTTACAGCAGATTGTGTGGTAGATGGGAATGAGACTGATTTGGCACTAATTTATGAATCCTTCTAGCATTCTCTGTGTGCTGCACCCTGTGCGGGCAAGATGCTCTAATTACACTTACTCTATATAATGAGAGCTTTTAATGACAATTACTGATTGTAGTTACGGATGTTTAGGGACCATTTTTTTTCTAGCTTAAGATGATGTATTGACTTTTACAAGAGAAGACTTTTATTTTCACTTTATGCAATGTCTTTCCTTTCTCCCTCCCTCCAGCCTTCACAACTGATATGCTGACTGGTGAGGCTGCTAAAGTGTAGCCACAGAGAATTATTTTTCAGTTAATTTAACTTTAGGAGATACAATTTTTCTCTCTTTTTTTTATTTCTGATTTCGGATCTGCACACTCACGTGTTCTTTTTCATAGCAATTTAGTATTTGGAGTGATGTTATACAACTTGTATTTATTTTATATAACAAGATAAAACTCTACTTCACGTTGAATATGTCACTGCCACATTAAGCAAAAACATTTATAAAAGCTTCATTTTTCTATTAATGCACTGGTATAAATGACACTTTAATATGAAGCTGTCAATTTTAAATAGGAGTAGATTTAATCTTTGTTCCAGTTTTCAATTAGATTAATTAATAGTGGCAAACAGTAAGTCCACTCACAGTCCCAGATTATAAGGTTCCTTTACATAGGGCTTGCTCACTTTTTTTTTTTTCAGTAAGGCTGTGAGTGTACTTCTCATTGACTGTTGTCTTTAAATATAAATACAGATTTGGACAGCTTCCAGTTTAGCGGTCACTTGAGAAAGTGAGGTATCAATAATTGAAAGATCAGTTTAACACTTGTGAGGAAGAGACACTTTAAAATACACACACCCCCCCTGCCCCTTCACTTACATTTACTGGGGGGTTTGGGGATATCTTTCTTTGCTTTGGTTCCTACTGCTGGCAGTCTTTTATTGATATGGGAAGTGAAGCCTTCTTGTAATTCTAGGGAAGCAGAAGAAGAGAACAGTAGAATTGCTTGTCTCCTTAGCAGTGCTTATGGCTGTTCATTCCTCTGTAGCTTGCCATATCTTCCATTGTTCTAATGCAACTAGCAGTGGGACTTGAGCTGGAAGACAGATATGGTCTGAGTATTAAAGAAACCCTTTCTGTATTTGTTGTGGCTTTCTTGTGCAGAAAAACTTATTTACTTTGAGGGCGATAGACCACTGGAAGGGGCTGCCCAGAGAGGCTCTGGAGTCTCCTTCTCTGGAGACATTAAAACCCCACCTGGATGTGTTCTTGTCCAGCCTAGTTTAGGAGAACCTGCTCTGGCAGGGGGGTTGGTCTGGATGACCTCCAGAGGTCCTTTCCAACCCCTACAGTTTGGTGATTCTGTGATTTGTTGCATTTTAAGTCCTGACCATGGCAGTAGTGTGGCTTATCATACAGCTGTCTGAAGTGACAAGATGGTATTCCAGGATGTGGGAACAGAAGTAAAAGGTTGGATGGAAAAGAGAATGGCAGCTTTTGGAACTCAGTTATAGCTGAAGACAACACTTAAGTATTCAGACTGTAAGAAAGATTGTCTGTATACTGCTTAATTTCTCTGGTTTGCAAGCCCTGAGGCCTTAAGCCTGATTTCAGTGTTTTACTAGTAATATTTATGTGTACTTCACATGCATTTGCTAATTCTGCTAATGTGGTAACGAAAGCCTTTCATGAAGTCACTTCAAGTCTCCAGCAGGTGTCAATTCTTCTACTGTGTGGCACAGTTTTTGGAAGGAGTTTGTAAAATTACAGGCATAATTTTTCACTCTGGTAGCATGATGTGTCCTTGCCTTCTCAAAGTATTGAGTTGTATGCAAATACTTTGACTGAAGCATTGCAGAGGCTGATTGATGTCTGTTATTTGAGTTCATACATTTGGACCTACTTGGACAACCCAAGTGCGCAGATAATAGCTGATGCAAGCAGCCTGGTTAAACATAAAACAACAACCATATCTCATGGGAGCAGTAATAGAAAGCAGGAATCTTACTGTTCCATCTTCCAGCATTGGTTTGTAGAGACTTGTGTGACTGGCACAGAACGCGCGTTGTATTTTGCTGTATAGGCTGATTGACCTGTGCCTTTGACTAAAATGGAACCACTCTGAGTTGCCATCGGCACAGGTAGACACCAGCCTGCTGTGATTGGATCCCATCTCTGAATACTAGACTATGATTAGTTTTGCTTCCTAGCAGAGGACCTCTCAGTTAAATGTCAGGTTATGCTTGGTCTCCTTGAGTAGAGGAAACTCAGCCCCTGGGCCACAGAACCAGGCTCTTAGTTCAGAACTCAAGAATATGCAACACAGGTGCTGAAGAAGATGCTGAAGAAGAACGTGAGTGGCACACACAAGGTCGAGTACTGGGAGGCACAGCATTTTAAGACCTGGCTGTGAAAATTCACAGCTCCGTTTCCCAGTAAAAACTCGCAATTAGTAGAAATTGCAAGAACCTCACACAAAACCGGGGTTGTCATCAGCATCTTGCTCTTGAAAAGGAGCAGATCTGGGCTGCTGACTTTCTGAATGGGTTTGCATCTCTGTGAGCAGGCTAGCCTCTGACTTCAAAAGTGGAAGTGCAGCCTGACTGAACACCCTTGCTAGGCTTTTGGCCTAGGCTTAGCCAACTTTTTCTTTATGCTGATTATTTTTAGTCTCTCATATACATGCTCCACTTCCCTAGTGATGAGTTAAGCCTTTAATTTTCTAATTATCATTAGCAGGGACTGCTTGTCAAAAAAGCAAAGAATCATGGGTTTCAGAAAGTGAATTTCTTGTTCACAAGTCTCACACAACAAGAGAGTTACCCCTGGAAATCCACAGATTCCAGTGCCCTTCTGTCACAGCTGCTGGGAGTCTTGCATTTCTGCCAAGCAGTTTTTTACTGCCTTCTTAGCTCAGTGGGTATATTTTTTGGCATTGTTCAACTTGTATTGCTTACAGAAGAACCAGGCCTGTCAAAACTGGCTGGTTCCCAGGGCTCTCTGTGTGCTGCAAATTGGGTGCTACTTTCAGCTCCCAGCCCGTGTCTTCCTTTGCAGTATTCTCTTTCCAAGCCTTCCACCTCTGTGTAATTCAAAGTTAAGTCCACGCCACTGTTAGTGGAAGGTACACTGTTGTATTGGAGAGGAGTTCTCCTGCACTGGTGTGTCCTGTTTGGTATGTGGCCAGGCCATCCATTTGATGTCAGGCTTCTGTAGCACGGGGAGGTGAATTCTGGTTGTGTTACAGAAGGTGGCAGTGGTCAGCAGAAGGGTGGTAGTACTGTGGATAGTGAATTGAAGCTCTCTTCATGATCATCCCTAATGCACAGGCAAAAAAAAACGTATCACAAGGACGACAGAACCACTGAGGGAGTTATTGTGTATGACAACATAATATTCGGAAGAAAAATAATTTACAAAATTTATGTTCTTGAATTATTTTTTCTTGGTTAATGGAAGTTTTCCTCTTGAGGGGTAAAAATACGTCAGAAAGGGTAAAACTGAGTGAAAATCATGCAGAGTTTTTACTGTGTGACCGGAGAGAAACACTTCCAAATAAGTCACAAATGGAGTTAGTAAACCTGCCTGCTGAAAATGGCATCTTGGATGTCTCATGTCTTCTCTAGGGAGCTTCTCCACACTGTAACTGTGGAGTGATTAAAAGTTGTTTCTGTCTAACAAAGATATGGTAGCCTTTTCAGGAAACAAGTTGGTGAGCAGGTCACGTCTTTTGCTTGGCAGTATAACTGTAGACTGTGAGGTCATAGACTGTTGGTTTTTATGGTACCTGCCACAGTAAGATCTTCCTGTGAGGTCCTGCAGGAGACTTGAATGGTGCAAGTTTTATTTTGTACAGCCCTGAACAATGATGAAATGGCTGGGAGAGGGGTATTTTGTGGGATGCTTTCATGGAGTTTCTGTAGTAAGTCAAATCAGAGTCACTGTACCGTGAATTTTGGATCATTGACTTCAATAGGTTGTTTAGGAGAATGGAACTAGAGAAGTGAAAAGGCACCAAAAAATGAACTTGACCATTTAAAAAGAAGTGTTACGGTCTGGAAGCTAATCTTATTTGAGAGAAATCTTGGAGCAGGAAGATGGGTTCCAAAGTGGCTCAGAATGGGCAGTGGGTGGTTTTGTGTATTTAAGTGATGACATCCCAGCTCGTTGCTGATGACAGCGATGGCAACACAATTCATTGCTGATGGTTGGCAACATTGAAGAACATGATACTCCTTTCCTTTCTTGCCCTGCTGCTTTGATAGAGCAAGCAATGTGCTTCAAATGCTGCAGTACTGTGGAATTATACTGCGGGTCTCGAATAAGGGATAGCTTTTCCTGTATGTGTTTACTTGTTCACTTGAAGTTACCCTTTCTTTTAAGGGCTCTTTTGATAGAGGCAGAGTGCTTAGAATGACAAATGTTCCTGTCCAGTGACTGTCAGGGGTTTTTTACAGCCACTTTTTTTTTTTTTTTTNGGAAAGTGTGATCCAGCAAAATGGGATTTTTAAACATTCTTTTTTAGTCTGAGGTGCAATTACTCACTGACTTCTGTGGTGATGAAGTCAGTTTAAGAGGTGACAACCTTGCTTTCCGCTCCTCTCATCCTGCAAAAAAAGGTGCCAACACATTGGTTTCTTGGGCTGTGTTTTAGAGCAGTACAGAGAAATGAGCTGAGTTTAAAAGCAAAAACCTGGTGTTTATTTTCCCCACTTGGATCATGTCTGTGATTGATTTTAGAAGCGGTCTCATGTGTATGCCTGAAGAAGAGAAGATGGTTAGATGTGGGCAAAGGAGGTAAGGCTAAGGATAACAATTCATTAGACAGCTTTGCTAGAGGAGACTGAAGTAAACTTGACTCAAGTTGAGTCAAGGGATGTTTGGACTGGATATTAGGAAAAATGCCTTCACTGGAAGGGTTATTCAAGCATTGGAACAGGCTGCCCAGGGAAGTGGTTGAGTTGCCATCCCTGAAGGTATTTAAAAAACATGAGCACTTAAGGGACATGGTTTAATGGCAGACTTGACAGTATTAGGTTTACAGTTGGATTCAATCATCCTAGAGGTCTTTTCCAACCTAAATGATTCTGTGATATTTCATTCCAGTGTTGAGATTTGAGCGTGGTTAGGAAGTGAAAGTACTATAAGCTCATACATTTCATCTTCTACAGTCTTTCTGATAATGTCCTTCTCATGGCTCTGCTGGATTCCCTCCCTGGAACACATGACAAATCATGGACACAATATTCTGTCTTTCCATAACTAGGATGACTGTCTACCCAGCTGGAGAAATGTTACCGCTTACAAATCCATTTCGCTTGAATGGAACATCTGCAAACATTTTTAACATAAGATTACATGAAATCACTTACTTTTCAAATGCTAGAGTTGAGATACAAAGTAGTACCAAATGGGGATATAAATATAAGTGGAGCACTGTTAATATATTGTCAATATTGCAATTTTCTATTTTTTTTTAATTATATAAGATCTTCCAGTTGCATTTTTGAATATTTGTGAGATATGTCACACGGTTGATAGTGAAGTTAAGACTTGGTAATACTTCTGATGGGCATGGATATTACAGAAAAGGGTCCAGAAAAAGCCTGCTAGAGTACTCAAATCAGATGGAGCCTGAACTTTTCCAGCTCTTTGCAAGGAGTCAGAGGAGAAATTCCGTTTGGGAGTAATAGTGTTGTATCAGTGGAGTGTGGGCTGCATTGCGAGGGGACATCTTCTTTATCTGCTGCTTGATGAAGCAGAGGGAATTTTCAGTCCTCATTTATGAACAGATCTTCTTATCCTCTAAAAGGTGAATAAAGAAATAATTTTTCTGTATCATTCATTGTTCATATGAACTGTGGTATGCATGTGACACAGACGGAGTGTTTGTTGTTTCTCCTTCTAGTAACCAGCCCCTTACCAAACGCCAGTTCTTACCTTCTTACTGCTCAAGCAATGGTAGTCAGCACAAAAATAATGCGTATTTGACAATTCTTACATCATTGTCTTTACCAGCCTGTTACAAACAATTCTGTGTTAAATGCTTTGAATGCTCTGGGTGTGCCTTTTGCAAAGCCATCTTCTGCTGCATCTCAATGCCTTGTACTTGAACTCACTATATAAATATCTACTGAATCCCTTCTGTTCTGGAGCACATGAACAGATAGGTGCTCTTCTTCACTATATGCCATTACTGTTAAGTTCTGTGACTCTTCAGGGATTTCTGTTAAAAATCCAGTTAAAAAAAAAAAAAAGGAACCAAGCCAGACAAACCCCCCTCATATATCTATCTGTCTCTTGGCTTTCTTTTCTGTCCTCTGGGATTTTTTTAATGTATGTCTCATAAGCCAGGTTATAGACTTTTGGAGGAAGAGACTGCCAGATAAACACATACAAGTCACTTCATGTTGGGTTGTCTAACCATTTAGTGCTACTGTAAAACAAATAACGCAAATCACTCTGTTCTAGTGCTGACACTGTTAATTTGTTGGTAAGCATTTATAGCTTCCTTTTTATGCTTTTGTTTCTCCTGTATGTGTGTATGAAGGTTGCATACAGATGACATAGAAGACTGATTAACTGGCAGTATAGAAAAATCAGTGAAACCAGCTACTCCTGCTGTTTAACAACCATTTGCATACTAAACTGAACAAAAAGGAAAGGTGCACTTTAGTCTGTTTCAGTCACAGCAGCCTAATGAATTGTCCATATCTATGTAAGTTATTAAACATAATTTTGCTTGAGGTTTTTTTTTTTAAAGAGCTTATTCTATTACCTTTAAATATAATCTGTTGGTACTTTGGTACAAAAAGGAGGATTTATGCTTTCACTGTACTATTAAATAATTTGAGGTTGTGTCATTTCTTTTTAACCTACTTGGATAATACTCCTTTCTGGCATTTCATTACACAGATAATATTTGAGGTGACAGAGAGTGTGTTAAAATTGTGTACAAGAAGGGCATTTAAGAAACCTATTTGATCCTTTAATTTACATTTAGCTGCCTATGTTCTCTCCATATGTAATCAAGGCAACGCTTAAGAAAATACTGTGTTCAAATATGCCATTTCATAGAGGAAAGACAAAGGGAGTTTGCCAGGGCAAAGGGCAAGGCCATCAATTTGTATTCACCAAATGTGACATATATTGCATAAAGAGGATTTGATCAAACCTTTTTAATGTACTCTGTTCAAGAGGTGGAAAGGAATATTGCTGTAATTGTCTACACTGTATTGGCGTAAGAAGGACAGATGGTTACTAGAGAACTCTTCACAGGTTTTCCCTTCAAATAATTGCAAGTATATGATAAGGGAAATCCTGGTTTTGCATGAGATTGCATTGATGTCAGCAAGACAAACTCACATATATTTATCTGCAGAATTTCCCTTAATCCAGATGCACTAGTATACAACTAGCTGATACTGTAATTAATGTACTGGGTTGGTGTGGGGTTTTTTTTTGAGTGAGTTTTGTTTTTTTCTTAAACAAGCTCTTACTGTCCTTAATTTTGAGAATGAGGATGTAAAAATAAAATATACAGATGGCTGTGTTCTATGTATCTTGTTGACAATGGATGGTCATCCAGTTTCAATGAAGTAATGCACTTTTAATCACGTCTGATTCCCAATGCCATTTTTTAAAATCATGACAATTCGTGTTTTTTGCCTTGTTAGCTGGATAGGCAACTTTTCAGGTGGAGTCAGCAATGGAACAAGATTTTATGTTTATATTAATTAATTTTATTTTTCTAAGTTTTCCACACTTCTATATGTCCATGAATGCATTTGCATTTACTGTGCATGTGTCCTGGTCATCCCAAGATTCTGTAGTATTTTACCGTGCCTGAAAACCTTTCCCTGTTGAATACCTTATTATTCCACTGGGTATCAGATTTTGTTCAACAATTTATTTTTATCTGTCCTCTTTGTCCAAAAGAATAAATATCATGTTGGAGGAAAATCTGATACATTTTGCTAGCAGATCTGTAATACTGAAGTGCATAATTTGGCAAGAGCTTGGGGCTATTCTCCTAGCTGTTGGACATTTTACATCCCTCAGCCACCAGCAGTACATCTTGATTCATTAGAAAACAGTGAATGGGTAGGCTTTGTTTTCTCTGTAGCCTGGAAATGTTCACTCAGAAAGAGAGCAGTGTCCGTTACGGTGTCTTAGCTGTCTGTGTAAGAAGCTGCTGCACTGTACTGAGGCAGCGGATCAGCAGAAAGCATCTAATTGCTAACAGAGATGACATATTTCAAATAATATTCAGCCTGACCAAGCAGTCTTGGAGGTTGTAGCTGCAGACATGTTCACCAAGGCTTGTACTGTGGAGTTATTTAATTCTAGATTCTTTGCCTGAGTTACTCAGAAGGTAACTTCAGGGGAAAGGGAGCTTTTATGCCACTTTGGCCATTTAGCCTATTGAACTCACTGTTCTTTCATAGCTCTATCTGCAGATTATTAAGAGAGCTTTCTGTTGGATCCATTATTCTTCAAAGACTTAATTAAATTGTACAGTGTAATTAATCTGTGGTTTTAATTTCTAAAATTCTCCTAGCGTGCAGGTATTAAAACGTCAGAGAGATTCTGTGGCTGCTCGGTTGCATTATGAGTCTGGGTGGAAACAAAGACTATATTCTTAGGAAAGTAAGTTTATGCATGGGTGGCTGAGGCTGTATTGCAGCAATATAAAATCTGCCATACTGGGACTAACCAAGTATCCTTTCTCTATCAGTGGCCAAGAGCAGATATTTGAGGAACACAGTTCCACTCTTCAGGGAATTAGAATCACAGAATGGTTAGAGTTGGAAGGGGCATATATGGGAAATCAAATATGACACTTTCCCCGAAAATTTTCACACCATCCAGCTCTATATTTCCTGAGCCTAGTTATAATTTCTGTGTATGTAATAAATCCCAACAGGTTTATCTTCTGTGAGTTCGTCCTATTTTCTCTTCAACCCATGTATGTGTATGCGGTTGTAAAAGATAGATGGCTTTAAAGAGTGTTCTTCTGTTAGGTTTAACCTTTTGGCTATCTTATTGAAACCGTAGGGCATTGGTATCTCAGTGGCTTACACACCAAATGGGAACCAGATGTCTTTGAATGCAAGTCTTCAAAAATAAAAAATGCAACCTGCAGGAACAAGGCACAGCTTTAATACCTGGTTTGAGATGGACATCAGAAAAACTTGCATTTGTTTGCTGCTTGGTTAGGACTGTCATTCACTGAGGAGATTGTTCTCTTCAGGGGACTGATCCAAAGTTTTTTACTTTTGGGATAAGGAACGGACTGGAACTGTTTGGGGAAAGACTTATTTATGTAACCTGTCCTTCCTCTGCTTTTTACTTTTGTTGCTTTGAGTATATCACTTCTGATAACTTTAGGTGTATATCTTGATTTTGCAAACAAAACTTCTGTGCAAAACAGTCTCTTTCAATAGTGAAAAGCCTATAATTTTAATTATACCTTAAAAAAAAGTCACAAGATACCTGTGTGTGCTTACAGAAATGCCTGTGTGCACTATTTGTCAAGTTTATCTTATAAGATAAAAATTATG
Source organism: Nycticryphes semicollaris (assembly GCA_013400055.1). Lineage (NCBI taxonomy): Eukaryota > Metazoa > Chordata > Aves > Charadriiformes > Rostratulidae > Nycticryphes > Nycticryphes semicollaris. Next base: position 110,322 of record VXBJ01002962.1, read on the forward strand.
CAGGGTTTTCTTTTGTTATTTAACGTAGCTATTGATAGAAAAGGGGAATACAAATGTAACAAAGAATAACTGAACAGGCTCTTTGAATCTCACTTCATAACAAACATCAAAGAAAAACGTACTGCCAACTGTTAACATGGCATGAAAGGTTAGCAAGTGTGCATTGTTCTCTACTAAAGGATTTTACTCTCTTAAATCAAAGTTAACTAGTTCAGAGACAGTTTTATTTCAATGGTGTATCCTCTTTTAATTGCTTTATTTCTGACATTCTTCTTGCTGTTATTGGGATGGGAGATGCCTTTCAGTTTAATGCTCATTTAATCTTTCCAGGGCACTATATGCAACCTGAGATAATACTGTTTGGGGTTTTTTGTCTTAGTCTAGCAGTCACTAAAAAAAAAAACAACATAATTAAGCACAGTGCTTATTAAGAATCATTGCTGATCCTTCCAGTCCACGTTCACTATTTTGAGGGTGCATGCACTAACTGGACTCACATAAATGTATTGTGTGATCTGCAGAGGAGAAGAAAAGGATGACTTACATGAAATACCTCACACCAACATAAAGTTTCTTTAGTCTGCACATTCTTCAGTTCACATACAACTGTTCTTATTGTTATATTTCCCTTGTTGTGTCAACTTTCATAACATTACATTAGAGCTTGAAAGCCTGAATGTAAGCAAATGGATGATACAGTACTATACTGAGGAAGGAAGCTTTTCAGCTGTTTGCTGGTGTTGGTTTGCTCGGAATACTTGTATGTAATCCTGAGATAATTGCAGGTTAAGGGAAGAGTGTTGCTAATAGGTAGTTCCAGGCTCAGGAAATACGGGTAAACCCCAAAGTATGATATTAGCATAGCATTTTGATCCAGAAGAGTAGGTAATTATTTTGTATGCAGTCAGGTTAAGAACTGGGATGAAAGGATGCCCAAGCATCATAGTAGACCTGTAGCTTCCAAGGCCCAAGGTTCAGCATAGGGGGAGTCTTATTTTCTGAAGACTGAGCAAGACTAGAAGTCCCAGTTCATGCTGACTCACTCAGTTGTCTGAACATGTAGGCTAGGGATACTCTATTTCAGGGGTCTATGAAAGCCCAGAGTAAGCTGTTCATCTTGCACAGGACAAACATAAATGAAAGTGAACTCTGCATGTGAAACACTGCTCGCTCTTTCCCTTTCCATTCCTCTGAACAAAGCAAGGTTCCATCAGTTTGCCTATAATAGAATCATAGAATTGTCTAAGTTGAAGGAGACATTTAAGATTATCTAGTCCAACCATCAACCTAACTCTGATTAAAAAACCATCACTAAACCTCTATGTCAACCCATCTTTTAAATGCCTCAACCACCTCCCTGGGCAGCCAGATCCAATGCTTAATAACACTTTCAGTGTAAAAACTTTTCCTAATATCCAATCTGAACCTCCCCTGGTGCAACTTGAAGCCGTTTCGTCTTGTCTTATCGCCTGTGACTTGGGAGAAGAGACCAGGCCCTGCCTCTCCACAACCTCCTTTTGGGTAGTTGTAGGGAGCGCCAAGGTCTCCCCTCAGCCTCATTTTCCCTAGGCTGAACAACCCCAGCTCCCTCAGCCTCTACTCATGAGGCTTTTATCCATACTTTCACTATCCATGGGATGTGTTTGCAAAGCACACTTTGATAAAGATAAGCTGCTTTCTCTCTTCTTCCTGCACCTGAAGGCCAGATAGGTAAATCTTTAACGCAAACGTGAGCTGCAGAAGCTGAGGAAGAGCAGCTTGTCCTAAGTAGGATGTCTAAAGCTTGTTAAATTAAATGAACTTGAACTGAACTGTGGCCACACTTGACAGTGCAGAAGAGAAAGTGAAGTTTGGCTTAAAGCATGTGAAGAAAATACAGCTTCTGCTTGAAAATTTAAATGACAATACATGAGAGGGTATGTTGTTGTAATTCAACATACATTTATAAGATAAAGAACAGAAAAAGCTTAATTACTGAAATTTATACTGTGTCTACAAAGCCTACTGTTGTTTTCTTCCTTGTCACTGTATAAATTTAAGGTAGCAACACAGCAAGTTGAATCCCAATTTGATCTTATGTGCCTCTCTGTTCAGCTCAGTGGTTCCCCTGTAGAAACAGAAACTGACACTGCCTCACTTGAATTTTCTTCAATCAATATGACTGTGGTACAATACAAATTATACAGTAGAATAGTATTAAAGAAAAGCTTATATATTGATACAGATGGCTAGAGAAACAGATTTTTGTCTAAGAGCTTTCAAAGTGTTCTTTCCAAGTGAAATGGGAACCCATGGAATGAATTGTGTATTTTGTTACTCAGCTGGGTTTAGCAGTGTGGTATTCCTCTGTATAAAAGTTTGTAAAGTAAAGGATTGTTACTGTACATCTAAAACGTAGCTATATAAAAAATTTTTATGCATGTATTTCTGTAACTTTTAGAACAAACCCTCAGAGGTTATGCATTGTGCAAGTGCAAGTCTACAGCAGCAAAACTGTTAATTTGCCTGACTACAAATATTAACCATACTATATCAAATAACTGCCAGGAACAATTCCCCACCATTCCCTGTGACTTCATTTTAATTGATTTTTTTTTTTTTTTAAACTTCCAGCTTCTAAGATTTCGTTTACCCTGACAGAATGTTCATTAAATGTGTAAAAAGAAAATTGTTTTGTAAATTGTTTCCGAGAGTGTTTTTATCTTCCATAAATTGGTGGCTCGTTTAACATTTTCCATCTACCTTTGTTTTCCACCCTGTGCTTTGCCTCATTTGTTTCCTTATTGGATTTGATGATTAAATACTGATCAGCTGCTGGTCTGATCAGCTGTGCATATTGCTTTCTTTTAAACATTGTTCATATACACCCTGAGGACAGAGATACTCACACAGTTATAAACAGGGGAGGGGGGTGGTGGTGTTTACTGGTACCATTTGATCTGTTTTACAGATGATGGTGAGCTCGACAATGAACATTGGTAAAACTGATCATTGAGATAGTCTTCTGTGTTACAGTAGTAATAAATGACACACAGCAGTCCAAAAAAGGGCTGTTGGTTGCTTGCTTTCCATTGCAGGGCTGTAGTTGTGTTCAGGCCTCTGATGCTAAACAGAATATTGGTAATGCTTATATAAGGGATTTTTTTTTTTTTCTGTCTTGTTCTTTTTTTTTTGTTAAGATGCTATATATTTGATCATAAATACTGTGCAGTCTGTCATATACTGCTGTGAAGATTCATGAAGGAACATGAAATTTACATATGGATTTAAATTATTATTTTCTCTTTGAAAAGCAGAGATAACTTGTGCAAGTGTAATACTACTGTTAAGTGGCACCTATGAATGATTTGAACAAATCAGGGTAGTAAAGGAAATCCTCTCAAGATTTAGACTGTACTTCATTTGGAATACCAGTCTATTTGCTGGGAGATACTGTAAAATTTATTTCTCCTTGAAACAATTATTTCTGAGTAGCCAAATTCTATGCAATCCCTGGAAGTTTAACAGGAGCGAGAGACATCTTAAGAACTGGTGTTATGTACAATCCTGATCATGGGAACCATGGTGAATTCTTAACTTTTGGTAGCCTGATATAGTTGGTGACAGGGCTAACTACAGCACTCCAGGATTCAGATTCAGTCCTATCCTAAATCCATTGCAATCAGCGTATTTTCAGTGATGTAAAGCTGCAATGTCACAACAGTGAAACATATATTTTGCCTATAGCTATGTATAAATTGTGCCTGCTGACTGCAGTGAGCTAGGTGTGGTCACGATGAGTATCATTTCACTTCGAAATGAAGTGCTTGGATCTGTGGCAGGTGTTCAAAGGCATTCCCCGGCTCTTGCTTCCAACTGCTGATGAATTTTTTTAGTTTTTTTTAAAGTGGTTCTGTAATGTAAAAACAGGTACCAGAACATGATATTCATCCTTTGGTAGATGACTTGATGAGATACGTGGCCATCAATATGTGTAGAAAGTAGGTGCTCTTCTCAGTCAAGATGGCAGCAGCTTTGGGCATGATGAGTAGAGGTACATTAGGCACCTTTGTCCTTTTACCGACATGTTATTTGGCAGTTTCAGACTTGCTCGCGCTTTGAGAGATTATAAGATTTTATCAAATACAACTTCAAATTCAGGAAACTCAGCTCTACGCTGGTAGCACTGTAGTCACTTGAACAGCTATGCCTCTTCCCTTTGGTCATCTTTGGTAATTTTATTCTTTTTCTATTCTTTTTCTTATTTTTTTTTGCTTAGACTTTACTCATGCTGCGATTCTTAGAAAAAGCACAAATGCTAGGCAATTAGGCCATATTTGTCTGCAAATCTATGCGTACATGTACAATCCATAATGCTACTCGGGATCCAGTATAACACAAAAGCTTCCTAGCCAACTCTGCTCCCCAGTGCTGTTGCTTGCATGCCCTGAGTGCCTCATACTAGCTAGGCTCATCTTGCCTGGTCTCCTACTTGGCTGTTGGTTTTGACCCAGGTAAAACATGTGGATACATACTAGGATTGAAAAGTCTGTAACTTCAACTTTACAGTTGGACTTGATGATCTTAAAGGTCTTTTCCAACTGAAATGATTCTATGATAACAGCAGTCTTCTATATAGTGTGTGGAGAAGCATTTGCACCAAATTTCAGTGCCCAAGTTAGATTTCTGATGGAGTTTAAATGCAAAGCCCTCCTAACCTCTGTATTTAGGTTATATATCTTAATGGTAAAGGGTCAAATATCCATCCTCACCAACACACTGTGTTCAGTAGAGTAGATTATACCATAATATAAATCGATGAAAATTTATCTTGCACATATATTATTAGATTTATAGAAATAGAGCCAGATTAATTTGTATTTTTTAATAGTTTGAGCAGCTATTCAGATTTTTCTGCATTCCTAATTTCTCAGCATGGTTATGTTTCATAGTTATTTCTTGAAATTTATTTTCCTTTTTTTGTTTGACTGGAAAAAAAAAAATAGCCGTCGTAACCCCGATAAATGTATTTGTATAACAGATGATAAAACTTCATCTATGGAGTAGGGTTTGCATCATTAGCTGTCAGGGCTGCAGAAGATGAGTAGTTAACTGAGTAAGTAATGCGTAACATTATCATTGACGGAACATTTTTTACCATTAAGCCTTCAAACTCTTATTCAGCTGTCAACACATGGGCACTTTCTGGAGCCAAATTCTCTCATGCTGTGCACTGCCTGCAGCTCGCCTGAAGCTCAACTTTGACTAAAAGTGTTGATTTCGCTTCTTTTAGCCTTGTTCTCATTTAGCGTTAAAACCTGCTTAGAGTCTGCCTTTTATTCTGTAAAGTACACATGCATGTGTCATCCCTCGCACACTTCTGATGTGAAGTTAAGGGGCTCAAAAGATATGCTAGTAATCTTAATGAATAATTGATTAGAAGGGAGTCTGGCAGTGTTAATTGTGAGGTGCAGCTGAGTGAATGCCAAAACAAAAGCTCTTCTAAATGTTTCCGAAAACCTTGTAAAGTCTTTAGCATTGAGCAACAGGGTCAGTGCACTGAAGTGGAATATAAAGGAGGTTCTTGAATGTAATGGATTTTGACTTCCCTTTGTCATGTGCCTCAGTGCATCATTGATTGAGCACTCATTTGTTAAATCAGCTGTATTTTTTGCCATTTGTCAGAGCATCGACACTTACTGCAGCCTTTTCCCCTTTAAACATGAGTTCCTTGTCTTAATAAATCACCGGCGTAGATTAGTTTTTTATCTAGGGTGATCAATTTTTCAAGCAGAGGTGCACGTGAAGATGGTCAGAAGGAACCACATTATGAGCTTTTATTTTCTTAACTATTAGAAGAAAAGTGAAAGATCAGGGAAACATTTTCGCTGAAACATCGATAATTCATGTCTTTAAATTCAGCTCCCAGCAAAATGCTCAGAAATGATTTTATTTGGAAAGCTCTAAATGGTGTGCATTGGAAGAGTAGTTCAAGGTAACCAGTGTTCAGTCAAATCTTTAAGAAACGAGCAAAGGAAACCTGAGGGTTAAGGAACAAGCAGCGTACTGTACATTTGCAGCGATGAGAGATGCTCTCTGATTAGTGGAAAGGCTAATTACCTGGAGTATGCAGGAGCACTGTAGGTGCTGTGCATACCTGATGAGAGTTCTGACAGCAGGGCAGAAGAAAGAAGACCTTGAGAATGTGCCAAAAATATCCCTTTATGTAAGCAGATGCTATTACCCTTGGAAAAGAATAGTCACTTATCCAGAATGGTTATTGCTGCTAGTAATAAGTATTCTACAGATGGGCCATCAACTTCTGAGAAATGTACATGTATGGTATTTAATACAGCAATTACTTGTCAACCCTGGAAACGTTCATCTTGATGCTCTGTGCTTGCTGTTACCCAGACCAAATCAGATTTATTTGCCAATAGTCATTGCAGCTCAGAGTCTGAGCGAGTAGTCAGTAGTTGTGAGAGACTGAAGACGAGCTAATGTTTGGAGGTTTTTTTGATGTTTAGACTAGTAATGAGGTTAGAAAGTGTTTTTTGGTCTCATCATGAAGTAAGAGTTCTTCAAAAAACATCCCTGTGAGAAAAAAAAAATGCAGGGAGCCTCAGTGTCCTGCTGGGTGTAGGCTTAAATGTTAGGTACACTTGGAAGTCAGTTCTTTGGAGGATTATGCTTTTAATCTTTTTGGAAAAGATTTTGAGGAGGAAACAAAACAAACAAGCAAAAACCACCACCACCAAAAAAACAAAGAAGGAAAAGAGGAACAGAAAGGAAAGAGTCTTGAGAAGACTGGGGAAAAGAAAAGCCAGTGATGTTGACGTTTAGCACTGTAACTACAGTAGAGTGAAGAAGGATGCAGAAACAATCTT